>PITA01000385.1:75012-286699 GCA_004023965.1 Spilogale gracilis | reverse complement strand
ACCATCATCATCACCACCATCATCACCATCATCATCACCACCATCATCACCACCATCATCACAATCATCATCATTACAACCACCATCACCACCATCATTATCATCATCATCACCATCACCATAATCACCATCAACATCATCATCACCATATCATCATTATCATCATCTCTCAAAGAAAAACATCTCTCCTGAGAATGTATAGTTCAGAACTAATATGAAAATATATTTTTCTAACTGACAAGTAATTTGCCAGGCAACCCACTTTCCACAAATGCAGAAAAGAAGTAGATCTTTTCCTTTCTCCCCCACCTTCAAATTATGCCCTCCAGTCATGCCAGAAATAGGGAAAAGCCACATATATCTTAACAGCTGCTCCTTTAATTATACAAATGGAAGCACTGAAAAAATTTTTCTATTAAGGAGTCTATTCTTAGTCATGAACCCTTGTTTGTCTAAGTTTCCTTCTGGAGAGAACGGAGGATGTGGCTTCTTTTTGTCATCATCTACATTGTTTCTAATTCTTTGTTTTCCATGCTGCTTACTTTCCCATGTTCTTGTTCTGCTTCCTACATTCTCTGTCCAAGATCTCCCATTTCATAACTCTGAACTCCCAGAAGAATCCTAACTCCATACTGTTCTGGATACCGCAGTTTGCCCAGCCAACCTGGAATCTTGCATCCTCTGAATTTTTTTTTCAATATCCTATAGAACTGCACAGTATTACTCTCACCTAAAATGCTGGCCTTGTGATTGAATGAATGTGATACTGTCAGCATGTCTTGTTCATTTTTTACTGCTGCAGATAGGCCCCCACTGACCACGAGATGCTGGGCACAGAAGACATATTCAGTAAGAGTTAGTAATGGGTTGACATTGCCATCTCTCTATGCATCATTTCTGATTGGCTTCAGTTCTACCCTTAAATACACTGCTAGCTCTAAACATAGAATAAATATCTCTTCTTAAAATTTTTAAAAAGAAGGTAGACCTGGGAAGGGAAAAGAGGGAAGGAGCTCTCTCAGGTCTGATCAGATGGTTCACAGTCCAAGAGCTTGCTCTAGCAGGGAATAATGTTTGAAACCTCATGGTCTGTGATTCCCAAGAGGCTCTCAAGGGTCAGTGAAATGAGTCAAAGTCCTTTGAGGGAAGAGAAAATGATTAACAACAAGCTTGAGGGGTAATAGGGAGGGATAAGAACAAAGGCAGACTATGAGATGCCATTTCCACCACTGAGGCCAATGGGCCTGGTTAATCCCCGAGATTCAGGAGTAGCTTCAACTGCAGGAGTAGCTTCTTCTTTCTGGCCCTCACCTTCCACCAAGCAAACTGGTTCCCCAGGCAGACCCAAGGCAAGGTGTTTTAAGCAACTCATCCTCCACCTGAAGAGAAAGAAGTCAGGGTGTATTTGGCCTGCTCTCCTACCCCATTCCACAGATGGGGAGACTGAGGCCCAGAATGTAAATTAAATGTAGCCCAAGTTGTAGAGTTCAGGAACAGAGTCTCCTGACGTCCAGTTCAGTGGGCTTCATTCTAACAAATATTAGGATGGATAAGAAGCGTGCACACATGTACACACACATACAATCAAGACACATGTGCACACACACCATGCACACACATACACACAAGACACACGTGCACACACACCATGCACACATGCACACTCCTCGGTTGTTAAACCATCACAACTGAGATCCACTCTTCACCAGATGTCTACTCCAATTCATAGCCTGTAGAGTTTTTACCTCGTATTTGGGGGCAGGGGGAAGAAAGTGACCTGGGTGGGAGAAAGGAGACCTCAGCAGGATTTCAGATCCCCACCCTCCTTTTTAGTCATTCCATCTGGCCTGTGATATCTAACATTTGTCCCCAAAAGTGAAGGGGACTTGGGGAGGGGGTTTGTACCTTTCCTACGATTCCTAGAATTACATTATGTGGACTTTGTTCGAAGTAAAACTAGATTGCCTCGCAAGTGCATGGTCAGGAAAAACACCCCACTACCACCTGATTCCAGTCTTCCTCCACCATGGGTGACCCTTGTCCCCAACAAGAGGTACAGGGGAAGCTGCTAGTGGGAGATCTTCCTTACTCTTCTTGCTTCCCTGGCCCTTCTCCAGAACAGCTGTCCCAAAGCCCTTCTTCATCCTTCCTGACCCCCCCGCCCCCACCTCACTCACTCTCTGCTGGAGACCTGACTTCTGGTTCATCTGCCCCAAAACTCACATAGTACCCTCACCTGTATAGTGAGTGTCTCTGACAAGTCTGTCCTGCAGTCGCCCCATCCAGGGCCCCTCCAGAGCCCTCTCTCCCCTCGGTCTTCTGAGATGCTCCAGGCTACCTTCTGAAACTTCTCCCTAGCCTCCCCCCAACCTTCTAGCATCTTCACAATATACAAATTCTCTTACTTACTGCTGCCACTTCTCCCCAACCTCTCGTGCCTCAATCCACTTTAATTCAACCTACATTTGTTGGAGTCTCTAGGAAGTATCAGATGCCACGCTGGGTGTGTTTAGGGTAATGCAAACATGGGTTCTCTTTCCTTGGCTTCTGCCATCATAATTCTACCCAAGTAGTTTTCCTGTGGCCTTCAGTGTCCTAAATGCTAAATTCAGGACCACTCAAATCCATTTTGGAACAAAACAAGCTAAATAAACATGCATGCATGGCCAAAGGTCAAGATCAAGGTCCAGCACCACACCGGGCCCAGAATAGGTGTTCAGTAAACACAGTGATATCTTCTGGCTTTTCTTCCTCTTCACCATCACTTGTTTTTAATTCTATGGACACTTCTTTGTTTCCAAAGCTCTCTTCTCCCTGTGTTTGCCTGGGCACTGCTTGTGTCTGAGCTTCCTCTGGCTCAGGTTAGCTTCCCCAGAAAACAGACTGACATAGAGATTTGCTGGAGAACATTTACTGGAGGCTTTCATGATGTTATCAAGTCCTTTCTGTTTTAATCTCATACACTCTCCCTCCAGCTAGCAACAGCCATTCTCCCTCCACGTGCCCAGCACATCTTTGTGGCCTTGTCTGCCATTGCTGCCTCCCCTCGACCGCCTTCCACTGCCCACCGAGCCCTCACTGCCTGTGCCATGGGACGGCTATGACCCTTCTCTGTCCCTGTTATGACTAATCTATCCCCAGCATGGACAAAGCTGAGCCTCTTTCTTGAGACAGTTTCTTCACTGGGTGTCTTCCTTTTCCTCCTATCTCACGGGCCTGCCCATTGTGGCGTCCCTCACTGGTTTCTCCCAGCTTCCTCATAAGCTGACCAGCCTCTACTTAGTGGATGGGTCCAGGCTTCCTCCCAGACGCCCCCCCGCTTCTCCATATGCCCTCTGCACCTAAGTGATCTCAACCCAGACTGCCAACGCCAAATATATGCTGACCCTTCCCAAAATTGGGCCACAGTCCTGAGACCCATTTTAAGCTCCAAACATACATTCATCCACCTATTCAAGAGTTGTTGTTTTGAATACCCAATAGGCATCTCAAAGTTTACATGTCCCAGTAGAACAGCTGATTCCCCATCATACTCACACATGCACAGACCTGGCTTCCTGGGCACGGGTGAGACCGATGTAGTTGCCCACAGTACCTAGCACTTGGGGTTTAATGCTTGTGGTCATCTTAATAATTTTACATGTGAATCTGTGCTTTGTAAATGAAATTCAGTGGGACCAGGAAGCAAGCACCAGGGCCCTGAACCCTTGACTCAATGCTCAGTGCTCCTCTTACCACCTCCCTGCTTTCCTAGGATAGGCTCTAGGCCACTTGTTTCCCCATCCCTACCCAGTGACCAGCACCTCCCCATCCTGTGTGATTCTGATGATGGGAAGGATTTCAGGGTATGGATGGGAAGAGAGTCAAGATCAGGTACATGCACCCTGGTACCAAGTCAATAGGTGGGTCCTGGACTCCTGTGAAGGTCCACACTCACCCTATTACTAACCCTGTGCCCAAGGGAGCATGACCTTACACAGAAAATTTAAAAACCTAAGCAAACAACAACAACAACCAAAAAAAAAAAAAAATGACAGGTCAAGAGACTGCAGAAGAAAATAAAAAGCTTTTTTCCCGCTTTTCGAATGAGAACACCACATTTTCCTTTACATTAGGCCCCTGAGATTATGTAGCCAGCCCTGCATGGAACAAAGTTGGACGGTTAGATTGGAAACAGGTTGTAAGGGACCGACTGCTGTGGAGTTCAGTCTTTACTTTATAGACCAAGGCTGGTAAGATTTTCCTGTAAGGGGCCAGATGGTAGTTATTTTAAGCTTTTCAGGCCATATGGTTTCTGTTGCAACTACTTAAAGCTGCTTGCAAAAGCAGCCATAGACAATACATAAACCAATGGGAGAATGTATTCCAATAAAACTTTATTTACAAAAACAAACAGTGGGCCAGATTTGACCCTCAGGCTACAGTTTCCCATGTCCTGTTGTAGACAAGGGTGAGTCACTGAAGGCATCTGAGCAGCAAAAAGGACAATCATGGGAGTTTCTAGAAAGTTATCTGCACCCCACTGTTTAGAATCGATCAGATAGGTGAACCTAGGGGCAGGGTTTCTGTTGCAAAATATTGCAAAATTCCAAGCAGGGGAGCCAATGGCCAAGACTCTGTAGTGGGCAGCAGGGGTTGAAAGAGTGAAACCAAGTAACACAAAAGCCTCATCGAGATGCCAACAGCAAGATCACTAACCCAATTTGAACTCTCTTCCATCCAGAGGAAAGAAAAAGCAAGCGAAGGGTCCGAACCACCTTCACCACCGAGCAGCTGCATGAGCTGGAGAAGATCTTCCACTTCACTCACTACCCAGACGTCCACATCCGCAACCAGCTGGCAGCCAGGATCAACCTCCCAGAAGCTCGGGTGCAGGTACAGCTATCCCCACTCTCAGCCCCCATCCTCAATGCTTTGGGGGCCATGAGTGAGACCCTGTGGACCATGAACCCTCCAGGGCTGCCCCATCTGAAATTTCCATTGCCTTTATCTCTTGAATACAGTCACATTTGCCAAATATTATTTCCAGGAAATGAGGTCACCACTGTTACAAGATGGTTTCTTTCTTTGGGAGGTGGAAACGGAGCGGGTGACATCAGTGACGGCCATTGGTATCTGTTTCCTGCCCTCCCTCGCCACCTGGCTGTAGTTTCAGAACATCGTTCACCATGCGACTCCATTCACAAAATAGGTCTTGACAATCTAGACCAGTGGTCAGCAAAGACCAGTGGCCTTTTTCTGTAAAAGGGCCAGATGGTAATTATGCTGGGCTTTCTGGGCCACACGGTCACTGTCTAAAACTTTATGAGCTCTACAGTTTGATTTGTATAATTTGCTTGTGTTGCAGATACTCCTTTTTCTTATCTTTTTTACCAACCGTTTAAAAATGTGAAAGCCATGCTTAGCTCATGGGCCATACAAAAACTGGTAGGAAGGCCAGATTTATCCTGCAGGCCTTAGTTCGCCAACTCCTGATCCAGACCCCGTGGGTGTCACCTTGAAGGCAGCACAGAGAAGGAGAAAGGGCCATCCATGGTCCAAGAGCTATGTAATCCAGAATCTGTCATTTGTTCCCCTTGGAGTGTCTTGGCTTTTCCTGTGGTTAGAGATACAATTGCCCCTTGTCAATCATCAGGAGCATGGCCCGCCTCTTTGCACACCCCCAATTTTGCAAGTACCTCATCCTCCTTTTTTTCTTTTTCAACCAAATATGATGGACTCATTCCAAATTCAAAAATCTGAGCCAGGGCCCAAGTCAACATTTTACTCTTGGTTTTATCCCATTCTACTTTTCTTCTGGCTACAGACCACGGCCGTTGCAGACCTCTCCCTTTCTTTTCCTGCTTAGAATCAGTCAGGAGCTGTGGAGAGTGCCTGCAGCCCCCATGAAGCTGCCCCGACAGAATGGCCGAGGACAGACACCCACGTGTCAGGGACAGCCAGGGCAGTCGTAAAGACAGGGAGCTGCCAATATTCAACCGATAGACGCCAAGGGCCCACAGGGGTTGCGAGCCAGTGGCCTGTCGGCAGGAAGCAGCCCACAGAGGAGTTTTATTTGATCTGCACAGGATTTTCAATATCAAAGCATTCATATAAAAATCGAGATTTCCGCCTTAGATACTGGATGGGCCTGCAATGCTAGGCTCACGTTTCTACAGGATGCCTGCGGGCTGAAGCTGGGATGCTGTGCCCTCCGGGCTCTTTCCCCCGTGAACTCCCCCGCCCCTGTTTATACGGCACCCAGCTGCTCCACACGGGCACAAGCCCCCAGCCCCGCAGGCACCGAACACTCGGGTCCCCGGGCCTCTCTTAGAGGGCAGACCTCCAAAGCCAAGAAAATCCTGATACCATGGAGCTTTCTAAACTGTAAAGTGCCAGTCCCTGGGAAAGCATCAGGATCACGCTTTGGGGGAAGGTAATGGGTAGAGAAAAGCCGTGTGGCTGATCTCCATCCTGTCTCTGGCCCACCCCAGATCTGGTTCCAGAACCAGCGCGCCAAGTGGCGGAAGCAGAAGACCGGCATCCCCGGGGCTCCGCAGCAGCTGAGCGAGGCCAGCTTGGCCCTGGCCATGAACCCAGACGTGGCCGTGAGTAGCTGAGGCACCAAGGGTGGGGAGAGGGGGCCATTGTCTGCAAACATCCCACCCAGACCCAGAATCAAGGAACCCCGGATGCCCTGTGTACAATAGAGAATACAAGGGAGGCTCTCCCAAAAAGAGCACAGCCAAGACTGCTCTGGATGTCTGTGGGACGGGCGACAAGCCACTGCCCCTCTCTATGCCCACGTCCTCATCCCCCGAGGGACAATCACTGCGCATCTCCTTCCTCCAGGGACGGGCTTCTATTATTGGGCAGAACTTCACAGTAAGGACCAGGCAGGCAGGGAGTAAACTGGTTGAGCAGGTCAGGGTCTAGACTCAAACTGCCTGGGTTCGAATCTCAGCTCTACACTGAGCAACAGCCTGGCCCAGAAGAGTCACTTCACCCCTCCGAGGAGGGTAGGATTTCGATGAGGGCGAAGTTGCTGAGACATGAAAAGGCTTAGCACCTGCGGGACGTGCACCCCGAGCATGGGCTGTCCGTGGGGTCCCCACATACGGGATGGTGCATCAGACGCAAAACAGTGGGCAGCCAGCAGTACTCAATGTAGACAGTTCTGTGGTAGGATTAGGACCGGGTTTCCTGGCCTCCAGGGCACACATTCCTCCACAACATGGTCCCCTATCCACCCTGAGCTGCCCAAGTCCTGGAAGAAAGGTTGGGAAGCTGTGGGAAGCCCAGGTGAAGCCTAGGCCTCACTTCTGTCTCCTGACCTTTCCCTTGCGACAGGGTCCCAGGCTGCCGCCCTCTACTCGGCCCCGGCTGGCTCTCCTCGCCGGCTGCTACCCACCAGCCCCCGGCCAGCCAGCTTCCGCCTGGGGCCCCAGCCAGATCAGCCTCCTGCCATACCACCTGTGGGAGGCACAGCTTCTCCTAGGCCCTCATATCCAGCAGACCTGTGTCCCTGCCTTGTGCTGCCTTCCACCTGCAAACCCCAAATGGGACAGCCTCTGTGCCACCTCCACATAGAGGTCGCCTCACCTCCCTGCAGTGGAGCTGCTCTCCTCTCCAGGTGAAGACAGCTGGCAGGAGGGTGCCCCGGGCTCTGGAGGAATCCACCCACCATCCAGATGGCCCGCAGCCTGGGAAGCCTCCCTGAGCACACCCCGAGCACGTCTGCACTGGACTCAGTGGTAAAGCTGGCAATACAGAGCTCTCATGGCTCTGCCCAGGGTTGCCCTTCTGGCTCGGAAGACAGAGGCTGTGTGAGATCCCCGGATGAGCTCTGGACCAAGGAGGGTATCGTCTTGCACTCCTTTTTCCTCTATATCGCTGTGTGACCTCTCTCTGGTTACTCACCCTCTCTGGACCTCATCTCCAACACAGGCAGTTGGACAAGGTGACTTCTGAGGGCCCTTCTGGCTCTTCTTTGGTGAGGTGAACCACAGTGAGAACAGAGGCATAGAGGAGGCCAAGGAGGGGTTGTCTGTTCATTCATTCATGACACATGTATCGAGCACCTACTGAGTACTCTATATAAACGGAACTGGATCTAGACACAAACAACCGAAATTCCACCCCCAGGAGCTCAGTCCAGGTTGGACTAAGCTTCTCCTCCAAGCACAATGCATGCTCAGTGACCTTGCCATTGGCCCGTGCTTAACAAATTCTGTAGGGCTTTGATGTGAATGTACAAAGTGGGAGAGAAATATGGGGAAAGTTTAATTTAAAACAGGATGTAGCATCTTTGGTTATCCTGACCGACTGGGGAGGGATGTTACATTTCTGGTCTGAATAAAGAATATGAAAGTAAGCTCTTTTCAGAGTTTATTTCCCAGGACTAGTGCGAGGGACCAGCTGGAAGGCCACCCTTCCCCCGCTGTAAAATGAGGTAGCAAGCCTCACCCTGCTTGCCTCCAAAAGCAATCCGGAGGCTCTGAAAGGGAGAGGCAGTGCTTCACCAAGTGGGAGGTCTGGGGCCCCTGCGGAAATGGTGTTGTCCCCAGATGCCACCAGGAAAGGGGCTGCTGTGTTGGGTCGCAGGCCACCCCTACTTCCAGGGAGGTCACCCCGGACCTTCCCTTCAGCCTGAGTCCTGCCGAGAGGTTCCCTGCTGCAGAGGACAGGGCCTGCCTCTCCTAACTGGGCAGGCTGGACTGACCTCTGTGTACAAATCAGAAGTCTGGGTGCCTGGGTGGCTCAGTGGGTTAAAGCCTCTGCCTTCGGCTCCAGTCGTGATCTCAGGGTCCTGGGATCGAGGCCCGAGTCGGGCTCTCTGCTCAGCGGGGAGCCTGCTTCCTCCTCTTTCTCTGCCTGCCTCTCTGCCTGCTTGTGATCTCTCTCTCTGTCAAATAAATAAATAAAATCTTTAAAAAAAAAAAAAAGAAGAAGAAGTTTGGATGATCTGCCCCAAATTCCAGAATCTACCATCTGGCCCAGTCCCTGATGCAGCCAGGAGTGGGACGGGAGTCTGGAAGCTTGGGTCTTAGCCCTGCCTTCCCTCTGATTTGCTGTGGAAGCTTGCCCTTTAGTCCCTCGGGGCCTCGGCCTTCCCACCTGCAAACTGGAGGCCGCCACACCAGCTCTGCCCTCAGGTGCACAATGTACCAGAATCCGACTACAGCCCACAAACAGGACCATGCTTTGTAAACTGAGACGTGTCAAGTCACTCAGAGCCCATGAATGTCATCACTGACAGACACGAGGTCTCCAGCAAGCTCGGGAGGAAAGGAGAAGGCTAAGGGCTGGGGGAGCAGAAGAGCCGATTACCAGAGGGTGGGCCTGGGAATTCACACACTCACCACTGCAGTGGCTGGAGGGAGGGGACAGCTACTTCCCGGCGCTCTCTCTGTCCCCCAAGGGCATCCGCTGGGTGCACCTCACCCTGGCCATGACCCCTCTCCACCCTGGTGCCGCACCTCCTCATTCCATCCCCTGCTGGGGCTCACCCCACCTCCCTGCTGCTGGAACCCCTCAGGCCAGCTCTCAGAAGCTGGAGGAAAAGTCAACAACCCCCACCCCTGTGGGGTCATGAAAACCCTAGGCCAGGCAGAGGACTCTCCTTCTGGACCTCCTGCAGCCATTTCTGAGGCCCTGGCCACATGAGGTCATGGACCAGATCGTAGATGCCCCACCTTCCAGATGAAACGGAAAGGCACAGGTCCGCTGGGCTCTGGGCTCCTCGTGTAAGTCTGGGTTCTCCAAAGAAACAGAACTGTATGTATATTTTTTTTCCTTAGTAGGAGGAGTTGGCCTCACAGTTATGGAGACAGAGAGACTGCATGATCTTCAGTCCCCAAGCCACAGACCCAGGAGAGAGCAGAGGCAGGAGAAGACCAAAGTCTCAGCTCAGAGGCAGGCAGAGAGCCAGTTCTCCCTTCCTCCACCTTCTCCTTCCATTCAGGCCCCAGGTGCACTGAGCAGGGCAATCCCCTCTACTCGGTCTGTTCAAATGTTAATCATGCCCAGGGATACCTCCCAGGCGCACCCTTAACGACCCTGAGCCAAATACCCACGCACCCCCGGGCCCAAGCCGAGTTGACATAAAATGAACCATCACAATCCCCAACCCTTTTCCTAGTCACATACCCCCCTTGCCCTAGAATCCTCCAAAAACAGGGTTTCGCCAACCACACAAGGTTCAGGGGACCAGAACTCTCAGGTTCTGTACTAACTTAAAGTTGATTTGCAGAGGAACAACTCTTCTCCCCTAGGGATTTATGTTCTCTCCCTAAGAACTGTGTTATACCCTTACCTTATATCTGGGGTGCAAAGGAATCACTTTATAACCCACACCCATTGTGTGACCTTGGGCAAGGGACATGTCCCCTCTGTAGAAGAGTTTCTGGTCTTTCAGGGTTTCTGTGACAATTAAATGAGTTAGTACAGTTTGGAACATGGCAAGTGTAGAGGGGGAAAAAAGCCATTTTCCCAGTTCTCCCTTTTACCTCTTTCTACTTCTGATCTTGAGCAACTATTCTGACCCCAGAGTCAATCCTGGGAGTTTTGTGTTGGGTTTTGTTTTGTTTTGTGAGATAGAGAGGGAGAGCATGGGGTTGGGGTGAGGGAGCAGAGGGAGAAGGAGAGAGAAAATCTTAAGCCATCTCCACACCCAACGTGGAGCTCAACACAGGGCTCGATCTCACGACCCTGAGATCATGACCTGAGCTGAAATCAAGAGTCAAACACTCAGGGAGCCTGGGTGGCTCACTTGGTTAAGTGACTGCTTTCGGCTCAGGTCATGATCCCGGAGACCCGGGATCGAGCCCCACATCCTGCTCAGCGGGAAGCCTGCTTCTCCTTCTCTCACTCCCCCTGCTTGTGTTCCCTCTCTGGCTGTGTTTCTCTCTGTCAAATAAATAAAATCTTTAAAAAAAAAAAAAAAAAAAAGAGTCACTTAACTGACTGAGCCACGCAGGCGCCCCATCTCAGGAGTTCTTAAACCAGTGTCCCACAGGCCAAGGAACTCTAAAAAGAGCACGAAAAGTGCTGTCTGTTAATTTTTCCCAGGGGAAGCATCCATTGCTTTCATCAGCTAAAAATAATCCTGATAAAAAATCCCTGTCAGACATCCCTGAGTCAGATCCTGATAGGCTGTGTGGACTAGAAACTTGAGAAAAGTTAAAGGATCACTTTTTTAAGGTAAAATCATACACACAAATATAAAATGAACATGTGCCAAAGCTTTATTTAACTTGCTGCTGAGGGAGCCTGTAAGATGTCCTAGCAGCTCCAAGGAGAACTGAAAGAAGACAGACACACATACAGTCAGGAAGTCTGAAATCAGTGACAAATGGAGGTGCTCGCCCCTCGCCATCAGGACATCAGGACAGAATCAATTGAATATCCGCCCACACAATTCATTTGCCTTTCTGTGGACAAGAAGTATTTGCATGAATATCAGTTTCCTGCCATTTAAAGAGTTGAGAGGGAGCTCAAAGACAGGGGAAGGTGCTGATGTCCTGGAGATTGTTCTAGATAGAATACCTCGTAGACTTTTCAAACCTATTTCAGAGTATTTCACAATGTCTCCTCACTCAAAGGTACAGAATCTCACCTTGCTCAACTATTAAATCGATGGGATAACAAACTGGTCTCGAAAGGCAGCTGCGGGATTAGATGACGTTCTTAGAGCGTCTCGTACTTGTGAAACACTTCATGAATGCAGGAAATTATTTTGTATTGCCTTGCAAACTGAACTCAAGAACTCTAGAACTCAACTTTAAACGTCTGTATTTAGAAGCTCTTTAGGAAGATGGTAATGTTTCTTTAATATCCATTGACCTTTTATAGTTCAATTCTGAAGAAGGCTAAACAAACCATGGAAAATGAGCAAAGAGCGGAAATAAGAGATCATAGGGGAAAAAATATACAAATATATACTAAGCATGTAAAAATACGCTCAAACTCATCCATAATTTTAAAATGCAAATAAAACGGGAAATTCGTTGTTTTGTTTTGTTTTCCTTCGGATTGGCAAACATTTAGTGTCGGTAAGAGGTTGATCCATAAACTCGCTCTCACACGTAAGGAAGTATGAATTAGGAAATCGTTTTGGAAGATGACTTGACAAATATTAATATTCTAAATGCAAAGCTCTCTGACCCATAATCGTATTTGCAAGAACTTATCTGATAAACACATAGGGGTATAAATACTGTATATAAGACTGCCCACTAAGGCTTTGTGATCACGAAATCCGGAAACCACCTACACTGGATACCGGCCGAGTTTATTACAGTATATTCATCCAGCTATTAAAAATAATGAGAGATTGAAATGCACCTCATGCAAAATTGTCATTAGACACGTCATTAAGTGGAAAAAGCAATCTGGAGAAGGGCATTATGATCTCATTTGAGTAAGAAAAGGATAACGATGTCCTGATATGTAAAAACATCACCTCTATGCTGAGAATTTCTGCATACTTCAGCTTTCGATCCATAAGAAGTCACTCCAAAACTTGGTCACTTGAAATAACAATTTCTTGGGCTCGTGACTCTGGCTAGACCAGTTCTTCATTGGGTCTGGGTTGACTGGGCTCATGTCAGCCTGGGCTTGCCTACGTGGCTGGGGTTAGCTGGCCAGTGGACGGCCGCTGGGTGACCTGTGATGGCCTCACTCACAGACAGGTCTGGGGGTCTGGCACAGTGTCAGCTGGGTGACAGGGTGTCCCGGCTGTGTGTCTCTCACTGGGTTTCCAACTATAGCAGTCCCAGGATCCAAGGCTCTTGAGGTTTGGGTTCAGAATTCACAGGTCCCTTCTGCTACATTTTATCAGTCAGAGCAAGTGATGGGACCAGCCCAGATTTGAGGGGTGAAAAACGGACTCTTCGTGATGGGAAGAGCTACAAGGTGTGCAGCCACGTCTACAATCCATCATAACCCCTGAACAGCGATCTCACAGCCTTCTTCCCTGCATTCTCCACATCTCCTCCTGAACGTGTAATAGGTACCTGGAGCTTAATGTGTCTATAACCAAACTCTCTTTCTACCCACCCCAACCCTGCCTTTTTCTTAGTCTTCCTCCTCTTGGCAATGGTGACAGTTTTCCACTAGGCTCTCAGGCTGGGGTCCTGGGAGCGCTCTTGACCACTCTCTTCTAAAGGAGCAGCATTCTCTTCTAAAGAATCCAGCATCTGCACCCCCCCTTCCTTGATGCCAGCCACAGACATCTCCCTACTGCCTCTCTGTGTTCACGGACACACATCTGGGCTCTACTCTTCCCTCGGCACGCACTGAGCCTGGGAGAACATGAGTCGGATCAAGACTCTCAAAACCCTCAAGTTCTTTTCTGTCCCACTTGGAAAAAAGTCCAAGCCCTTCCTGTGGCCAATACAAAAGGTCCTGCCTCCTGCCTCTGTCCCCAGTTCTCCCTGTACTAGCCACCCTGCCTCCTACCAGCTGCTGCTCCAAGCAGCCAAGTACAACCTGCCCCTGGGCTTTTGCACTTACTGTCGCTCTGTCTGAACCATCCCTCTCCAGCTGTTTGCTTTGATCCCTCCCTTACTTCCTCCCAGTCTCCACTCCAAAAGCATCCACAGATCCACCTTCACCTGACCATCGTATCAACAATAGCACACACATACACAGCCTGTCACCATGTAGCCCCTTCCCCATTTTATTAGTTTTATAGCACTTATCAACACCTGATATATTATACATTTGTTTATTTTCTATCTCCTGACACTACAATGAAAACTCTATCAGGTCAGGGATCTTAACTGATTCGTACACAGTTCTGTTCTCAGTAATCAAGAGGACTTGGTACCTAGTAGGCACTCAGTATTTGCTATACACACATGAACATGAACACGCATACACACACATGCACACACACACACATCTATATATGCAGAAACATTTCCTAGATACATACACAAAAAGTGACAGCGATTACTTCCAGAAAGTGGGCTGGTGGTATCACATGATGGAGAGAGAAATGTTTGTTTTCCCAGCAACCCTGCAATGTCTTTGAATGTTTGAACTGTTTGTCCTAAGTATATAATTTTATAAATCAAAATGTTAATAAAAAACAGAACAATAAATGCTTATTCTCACTTTTCCTGTGCTTTATGATTTCCATTCTGTTATCAAAGAAAATGTTTTTCTGCCTCCTCTGGTGCTGGAGGGATCCCCTATGGGGACAGGGGGTCCCCCAATGAGTCAATGCTGAAAATCACAGGAGAGAGAAGAGAGGGTTGGAACTCATTCTCTGGTGCAGGGAGGAGAGACACAGGGGATAATGAGAAAAAGTGGATGGAAGGATCTGGAACTAAAAGGAAAGAACATCAAGTCCATTCACAGAAAACAGCACACAGATCAGGTGGGACCAGAATCTAGGAAGAGAAAGTACCTGGCCAAGGTATTTTCACCATTAGGTATAGGGTGGATTTTTTTCAAATTTTATTTATTTGAGAGAGAGCAGAGCATGGGAACACATGAGTGGGGCCGGGGGCAGAGACAGCAGGAGAAGCAGACTCCCTGATGAACAGAGAACCTCATGGGAGGCTCTATCCCAGGACCCTGGGATCATGACCCAAGGTGAAGGCAGCTGCTTAACCAACTGAGTCACCCAGGCGCCCCTGTAGGATGGAGCTAAACGCAGAAGACAGTCAGGTGGGAAAACACCTTGTGGAACTAGGCCAAAAAGCTTATTTTCTGCCTCTCAATCTAGTGAGAGGGCAGATCCACATGGGGACAGAAACAACACCTTGAGTTAAATGCTCAGGTAAACGTTTCAACAACACATTATCAGAGCTCCAACAATAAAGTGCCCGAGGACCAGCTCCTGGTGTCCCGCCATAAACAAAGCACCTGCAGAATTCGCCCAAATGTGGAATTCCCCTTTGACAAGATGCCGAGCCCCTGCCCTGTGCTTAGAACCTTGATTCCGGGCTACCTGGCCCCACCTAATCACCCAGTCTGGACACCTAAAATGAGTGCGAGTCAACAGAAATAACTGAAAATTCCAAGTGGGGCTGGCTCTAAAACTCAGGCCTCGAGCCCCTCTCTCCATGCTGCTCCCCTCTGCATCAGCTGACTCTCCAGTTCACAGCTTCCCAAGGTCATGCCGGGAGAGAGATTCTCTTTCCAAAGATTAACACCAAGGTCCTGGGATTGAGTATCACTGGCCACGTCTGAGGCACAGACCATCCGTCAGTCTGTCTATCCATAATGCTGTGGTGGAGGCCTAATGTTCTGACCAGCCCTAGCCTGGAGACTTTACACAAGTAAGGTCAACTGCATCAAAACCACATGGATTGAGAGTAAAAAAACAGGGGCTCCCCTTGGGAAAATGCTGGTACCAGAAGAAAGGAAAATGGATTCTGGGTTGACAAATGATCGGCATTTGCTAGAAAACTCAAAATGTTGTCTAATTTAAACATGTAGGAATGCTTTCAGTTGCACAAAAAAATATAGATTTAATAAATCTACATTTTATATAGATTTAATTTCTTACAGAATAAGAAACCTGGAGATAGGACCAGCATGTTAATAATTCTCTTCATCTTTCTCTCATGGCCACTGAGTGGCTGCCTTAGTTCCAGCCATCACATCTGCATTTAAGTTAGGAAGAAGGAGAGAAAGTGGTGTCGATGGCATCTGACTCTTCTATTAGGAAAAACAAACCTTTCCCTGAAACCCCCCAGGAGATTTCCAGTCTTTAAGACTCTTGAACCTAGACTGTTGCAAAGCCACATGTAGATGCAAAGGAAACACAGAAAGCAAGTATTTAGATTTTCCAAGCATCTATAGTGGAGGCTAGCAATGGAGTAGGAGGATGGGAATGGGTGTCCAGTAATCAAAAATGATTCTATCAGTCACATAGGCATTGTGGCAGTGACTTGCTGGGGTGACAAGATCCAAAAGCACGAAAGCTAGATCTTAAAACTTTTGAATCAATGATCATAGCTCACTTTCCTTTGCTATGATTTCTATGAAACCCAGTCTGGGAGCCAAGAGCAACCAAGTAAGCAAATTATGTTTTTTTACACAAAGGATGAGAATCACTGCATTAAAAGATAACAAGCCCTACGAAGGTGGAGAGGATGAGTGGCAGTCACTGCTTTTCTCTCCTTCTCCACTTCCAGGGACCTGTTAAGATCTAACCCATGAGAGGAGGAGAAAGATGGCGAAGGAGTAGGAGACCTAGATATCATCGGGTCCCAGGAGTTCAGCTAGATGGTTATCAAACCAGCCCAAACAACTATAGACTCAACAGGAGATCAAAGACAAGAAGAGCAGCAATCCTAGGAACAGAATCTGGAAGGTAGGACACGCGGAGTGAATCGGAGGCGACATTTGGAAAGACAAACCGCGCAGGAGGAGGGACTGGCTTCCGGGCAACAGTAGGGCAGCAGAACACAAAATCAGAACCTTTAGAAGTCTGCCCCACTGAGGAACATCACCCCAGAGGCTAAGCGGGAAGGGGAACCCATGTGGGTACAGTGTGGTCTCAGGACCTGCGGGGTCAGAGAAGGACCCCGGGTCCCTGAGCGCAGCAGAGCTCCCAGGCATCAGAGCAGGGAAGCTGGCAGCAGGGATGGAGCTGAGGAAGGGGCTCTCAGCTTGGGCTTACCTTAAACCGTGATCCGAGACACAGTCGGGCCATGGCTCTTTGAACAGGGACCCCACAGGTGGCAGATCCGGGGAGACTCCCTCCCTCCTCCAGGAGTGGCACGGGATCGTGCTGCAGGAATCTGCTGGGTTTGGAGACTCCAAACGGGGCCAAGCGCCAGAGATAGAAACACTTGGTCACAGGCTGGGTGAGCACAGAGTGCCGCCGGAGACCAGGGACACAGGGGTAATTGACTGCTTTTCTCTGGGGATGCACTGTGGAGTGGGGCCCCAGCTCTTGGCTCCTCTAGGTTGGAGACTAGGAGGCCGCCATCTTCATTCTCCGCCTCCAAAGCTGGACGGAAAGCGACCAGGGAACAAAAGCTTCCGAGAGCGAACCTGAACCTGAGCAGATTGCTTAGCCTGGCCCCTGGCAGGGGTGGGGCAGATTCCCCCCCCCAAAGACATCTGAGAATCACCGCAACAGGCCCCGCCCCCAGATCAAGAACATCCAGCCAAGACCAAGTTCACCAATCAATGAGAACTATAGAACTTCAGGGGAATACACACCTAGAATTCATGGCATTCACACCATGATTCTTTAGTCTTTCAAAGTTAAATTTTTTTAATATTATTTTTTTCTTATTCTATTTTTAAATTCTATTTTAACGTTCTTTAACTATTTTATTTATCAATACCTTTTTTAAACCTTTTTTAAAGTTTCATTGTTTTAGTCATATTCTATCCCTTCATTGTACTTAAGCTTGTTTTTTGTAGACATATAGGTTTTTCTTTCTTTAAAACTTTGGCATACAGTTTATTCTAATTGATAAAAAGTATATCTTAAATCTTTCTGGCTTTCTTCTTGTCTCCAGCCTCATCACATTCTTTCCTCTATATTTTCTTTTTTCAACCAACTTCTTACCTTATCAATTCCTTTTTTAGAAGCTTTTTTAATTTTTATCATTACAGTCATAATCCATCCCTTCATCATGTATACCCTTATTTTTGTACATATATAAGTTTTTTCTTTCTTTAAAATTTTAGGAGGTAGTTTCTTCTAACAGACCAAAATATACCCAAAATCAAGTGTGTGGCTCTGTTCTACTCACCAGTCTAATCACATATAGATAGATAGAGATAGATAGAGATAGAGATTCATTTTTCCTCTCGTGGTCCCCTGGTTTTGGGTCTCTTCTGATTTGGTTAGTGTATATTTTTCTGGGGTCATAGCTACCCTTTTAGTATAGTGTTCTCTCATTCATCTATCCTTATCTGGATAACATGATAAGGCAGAAAAACCCAACTCAAAAAAAAAGAACAAGAGGCAGTACCAATGGCTGGGGACTTTATATTGTAATATGTCAGAACTAGAGTTCAGAATGACGATTATCAAGGAGCTAGCTGGGCTCAAGAAGAGCATGGAAGATACTAGAGAATCCCTTTCTTGGATAAATAAAATCCCTTTCTGGAGAAATAAAAGAACAGAAATCTAACCAAGTTGAAACCAAAAAAGCTATTAATGAGGTACAACCAAAAATGGAGGCTCGTACTGCTAGGATAAATGAGGCAGAAGAGAGAATTAGTGAATTCCATCATTGATTAGAAGATCAATGATGGAGAATAAAGAAGCTGAAAAAAAAGAGACAAACAACTAATGGACAACAAGGAGAGAATTCAAGAGATAAGTGATACCATGAGACAAAACAATATTAGAGTAACTGGGATCTCAGAAGAAGAAGAAAGAGAGAGGGGGACAGAAGGTATATTGGAACAAATTATAGCAGAGAATTTCCCTAATTTGGTGAAGGAAACAAGCATCAAAATCCAAGAGGCACAGAGAATCCCCCTCAAAATTAATAAAAATAGATCCACACCCTGTCATCTAATAGTAAAACTTACAGGTCTCAGTGGCAAGAGAAAAATCCTGAAGGCAGCTTGGAAGAAGAGGTCCGTAACATACAATGGCAGAAATATTACATTGGCAGCAGACCTATCAACAGAGACCTGGCAGACCAGAAAGGACTGGCACGATATATTCAAAGCACTAAATGAGAAAAGTATTCAGCCAAGAATACTATATCCAGGTAGGCTGTCAGAGAAAGAGAAATAAAAAGCTTCCAGAACAAATGAAAACTAAAAGAATTTGCAAACACCAAACCAGCCCTACAGGAAATATTGAAAGGGGTCCTCTAAGCAAAGGGAGAACCTAAAAGACCAGAAAGGAACAGAGACAATTTACAGTAACAGTCACCTTACAGGCAATACAATGGCACTAAATTCATATTTTTCAATAGTTACCCTGAACGTAAATGGGCTAAATGCCCCCCCCATCAAGAGACACAGGGTATCAGAATGGATTTAAAAAAAACAAGACCCATCAATATGCTGTCTCCAAGAAACTCATTTTAGATCCAAAGACACTTCCAGATATAAAGTGAGGGAGGTGGAAAACAATCAAACTCATTTTAGATCCAAAGACACTTCCAGATATAAAGTGAGGGAGGTGGAAAACAATCTACCATGCTAATGGATATAAAAAAAAAAAAAAAAAAGCTGGGATGGCAATCCTCATAGCAGACAAATTAGATTTTAAGCCAAAGACTATCATAAGAGATGTGGAAGGTCGCTATATCATACTCAAAAGGTCTGTCCAACAAGAAGATCTAACAATTATAAATATCTATGCCCTTAACATGGGAGCAGCCAATTATGTAAACCAATTAATAACTAAATCAAAGAAATACATTGCCAATAATACAATAATAGTAGGGGACTTTAAGATCCCTCTCACTGAAACAGACAGATCATCTAAACAAAAGATCAACAAGGAAATAAAGGCTTTAAATGACAAAATGGACCAGATGGACATCACAGATATATTCAGAACATTCCATCACAAAGCAACAGAATACATATTCTTCTCTAGTGCACATGGAACATTCTCCAAAATAGATCACATCCTGGGTCACAAATCAGGTCTCAATCAGTACCAAAATATTGGGATCATTCCCTGCATATTTTCAGACCACAATGCTCCGAAATTAGAATGTAACGACAGGAGGAAAGTTGGAAAGAACTCAAATACATGGAGACTAAAGAGTATCCTACTAAAGAATGAATGGGTCAGCCAGGAAATTAAAGACAAATTTAAAATATTCGTGGAAACAAATGACAATGAAAATACAACTCTTCAAAATCTTTGGGACACAGCAAAGGTGGTTCTGAGAGGAAAGTATATAGATAGAGCAACACAAGCTTCTCTCAAGAAATAAGAAAGGTCTCAATTATACAACCTAACCCTACACCTAATGGAGCTGGACAAAGAACAGAAAAGATAGCCTAAACCCATCAGGAGAAGAGAAATAATGAATATTGGAGCAGAAATCAATTAAATAGAAACCAAAAGAATAGTAGGCCAAATCAACAAAACTAGAAGCCGTTACTTTGAAAGAATTATTAACAAGATTGATAAACCCCTGGCCAGACTTATCAAAAAGAAAAGAGAAAGACCCAAATTAATAAAATCATGAATGAAAGAGGAGAGATCACCACCAACAGCAAAGAAATACAAAAAAAGTCTAAGAATATATTATGAGCAACTATACACCAACAAATTTGACAATCTGTAAGAAATGGATGCATTCCTAGAGACATATAAACTACCAAAACTGAACCAGGAAGAAATAGACAACCTGAACAGACCCATAACCAGTAAGGACATTGAAGTAGTCATCAAAAATATCCCCAAAACAAGAGCCCAGTGCCAGACAGCTTCCTGGGGGAATTCTCCCAAACATTTAAAGAAGAATTAATATGTATTCTCCTGAAACTGCTCCAAGACATAGAAATGGAAAGAAAACTTTCAAACTCATTTCATGAGGCCAGCATTACCTTGATCTCAAAACCAGACAAAGACCTCATCACAAAGGAGAATTAGAGACTAACAACCTTGGTGAACACAGATGCAAAAATTCTCACCAAAATACTAGCCAACAGGATCCAACAGTACATTAAAAGGATTTTCCACCACGACCAAGTGGGAGTAATTCCTGGGCTGCAAGGTCGGTTCAACATCCACAAATCAATCAATCTGATACAGTACATTCACAAAAGAAAGAACAAAAACCATATGATCCTCTCAATAGATGCGGAAAGAGCACTTGACAAAGTACAGCAACTTTCTTGATCAAAACTCTTCACAGTGTAGGGATAGAGGGTACATACCTCAATGTCATAAAGCCATCTATGAAAAACTCACAGTGAATATCATTCTCAATGGAGAAAAACTGAGAGCTTTTCCCCTAAGGTCAGGAACATGGCAGGGCTGTCCACTATCACCACTGCTATTCAACATAGTACTAGAGGTCCCAGCGTCAGCAATCAGACAACAAAAAGAAACAAAAGGCATCCGAATTGGCAAAGAAGAAGTCAAAACTCTCACTCTTTGCAGATGATATGATACTTTATGTGGAAAACCCAAAAGGCTCCACTCCAAAACTGTTAGAACTCACAGGAATTCAGTACAGTGTCAGGATATAAAATCAATGCACAGAAATCAGTTGCATTTCTATACACCAACAGCAAGACAGAAGAAAGAGAAATTAAGGAGTTGATCCCATTTACAATTGAACCCAAAGCCATAAGATACTGAGGAATAAACCTAACCAAAGAGGCAAAGAACCTATACTTGGAAAACTATAAAGTACTTGTGAAAGAAATTGAGGAAGACACAAAGAAATGGAAAAACATTCCATGCTTATGGATTAGAAGAACAAATATTGTGAAAATGTCTATGCTACCTAGAGCAATCTACACATGTAATGCAATCCCTATCAAAATATCATCAATTTTTTCAAGGAAATGGAACAAATAATCCTAAAATTTATACGGAACCAGAAAAGACCCCAAATAGCCAAAGGAATGTTGAAAAAGGAAATCAAATTGGTGGCATCATAATTCCAGACTTCATGCTCTTTTACAAACCTGTAATCAACAAGATAGTATGGTACTGGCACAAAAACAAACACATAGATCAATGGAACAGGATAGAGAGCCCAGAAATGGCCCCTTAACTCTATGATCAACTCATGGTCGACAAAGCAGGAAAGAATGTCCAATGGAAAAAAAGACAGTCTTTTCAACAAATGGTGTTGGGAAAATTGGACAGCCACATGCAGGAGAATGAAACTGAACCATTTCCTTACACACACACACACACACAAATATACTCAAAATGGATGAAAAATCTCAATGTGAGACAGGAATCCATCAAAATCCTTGAGGAGAACACAGGCAGCAACCTCTTCGACCTCAGCCACAACAACTTCTTCCTAGAAACATCGCCAAAGGCAAGGGAAGCAAGGGCAAAAGTGAACTACTGGGACTTCATCAAAATCAAAAGCTTTTGCAAAACAAAAGAAACAGTCAACAAAACCAAAAGACAACTGATAGAATGGGAGAAGATATTTGCAAAGGACATATCAGATAAGGGCTAGTATCCATAATATATAAAGAACTTATCAAACTCAACACCCAAAGAACAAATAATCCAACCAAGAAATGGTCAGAAGACAGGAACACAGATTTCTCCAAAGAAGGCATCCAAAGGGCCAACAGACACATGAAAAAGCGTTCAACATCCCTCAGCATCAGGGAAATACAAATAAAAACCACAGTGAGATGCCACTTTACACCAGTCAGAATGGCTAAAAATTAGTAAGCCAGGAAATGACAGACGTTGGCTTGGATGCGGGGAAAGGGGAACCCTCCTACACTGTTGGTGGGAACGCAAACTGGTGCAGCCACTCTGGAAAACAGTACGCAGATTCCTCAAAAAGTTGAAAATAAAGCTACCCTATGACCCAGCAATTGCACTACTGGGTATTTACCCTAAAGATACAAGTGTAGTGATCTGAAGGGGCACATGCACCCAAATGTTTTTAGTAGCAACATCCACAATAGCCACACTATGGAAAGAACCTAGATGTCCTTTAAGTGATGAGTGGATAGAGAAGATGTGGTAGATTATACACACACACACACACACACACACACACACACACACACACTAGAATATTATGCAGCCATCAAAAAGAATGAAATCTTGCTATTTGCAATGACATGAATAGAACTGCAGGGTATTATGCTGAGCAAAATAAGTCAATCAGAGAAAGACAATTATCATATGATCTCTCTGATAAGAGGAGAGGCAAGGTGGGGTTCATGATGGGAAGGAAAAAATGAAACAAGATGGGACCGGGGAGGGAGACAAACCATAAAGGACTCTTAATCTCAGGAAACAAACTGAGGGTTTATGGGGGGAGGGATAAGGTGGCTGGGTTATGGAAAATATATAAATAAATAAATAAATGCATACATACATACATACATGATAAATAAACAAAAGACTCTTCCACAGCGGGTTCCTAGGCACGCCTTTTTCAGACATCCATGGTATAAAATAACCTTCTGCCTGGGAATTCAGGAAGCTTGAGTTGGGTCCCATCCCTATCACATGTGGTTGTGAGTCAATTTTGCTCCCACTTTCTGCAACTCAATATCCTCATCTGTAAAATAACACTGATCAAGATGGCCCCTGAAATGCCTTCCTGTTCTGATATTCTTTGTTCCTCAGAAAGCCAAGGTCTGAGCCCAGACTTGTTCCTGAGTTCCCAGGAGACATTGACTTCCTTTATGATCCCCAGGGTCCTAGTCAGAAACTGGCTCAAATAAGCACTGACCCTTTTTCTCCAGAAAGGCAGAGATCAAGATTAATAACTGTGGCTTGCCATGAGCCCCAGGCTCTGCTGAGAAAGTTCCCAAATGGAAGTTCTTACTAACGTTTCTCTGGGGTCACCACTAACAAAATGGTTCCCCTTGGGTCTAAGTCACTCTAGCCAATTGTTTGGTTCCCTGATCTGGAGTGAAAAACA
This sequence comes from Spilogale gracilis, assembly GCA_004023965.1. Lineage (NCBI taxonomy): Eukaryota > Metazoa > Chordata > Mammalia > Carnivora > Mephitidae > Spilogale > Spilogale gracilis. Next base: position 263,165 of record PITA01000385.1, on the reverse strand, counting down.
GTGGAAAAGCAGAAGGAGCTCATGCCATCACACAGAAGGGTTTTCCACTACTTACAATAGAGCCCTACCCACCGGTATCATCTGGGAAGCTGTGAGTCTATGGGTGTGTGTGTGTGTGTGTGTGTGTGTGTGTGTGTGTGTGTGTGTAGTAGAGAAGGTCTAGGACGACAATTTATCTTTACTGTTTCTCCTCCGAACCAGGCATCTTCCAGCTTTAAAGAAGCTAGTTTGACCTTGAGTCTGACAATGGAATGGGTAATCTCCAGATTCAAACAAGAATTGCATGCATCCCAGAAACATTTACAGAGTCCTCTCCTGTCTTCTTGGTACCAGAGAAACAAAGACCAGGGTTGCTGGTCTCACGAGCAGACAGTCTAACAGGAGGGGACAGACCTTTAAGCCAAACATCAGGACCTGGGGCAACAGGAGTCATATGGAACCACATGTGAGCACTCTACTGAGATGATTCAATCTACCACAGCAAGCCAGAGAAGAGTGAACACTTGTCTTGGGCCTTGAAGGTTGAGTAGGAGTTTGAGAGGTAAAGAAGTAGGGGGTTAGAGCACTCTGGCTGAAAGAATGATTGTATACATGGAAACAGAGCTGGATTTATTGAAAGCTATGCAGCTTAAGCTTCAGGGCCCTTCCTTGCACTGGCCCCTTCCAAGATCTAATTTTGCATTTTCTTGCTTTTAAAGGAACCCCCAAATTGTTTAAACTTCAAGCTCCACAAAATCGTATCTGCTGCCAAATGTAAAAGATGGTACACAATCCCAGAAGTAAGGATGTCTCAGTTGTGTTTTTCTTCTATGCCAAGCCGGATCCCCAAATCTGCCTTGGTGTAATGAGGTACGGGCCACCTACCCAATCCAGGTACCTATTCAGATAATACCTAAATGGGTCCAGTAATCCAGACAACAAAAGGATTGGCTGCAGATGACAGACCCCACACACAACCTTGAAGGAGAACTCAATGGAATTTTCTCCGTAGACTTTGACTCCAAACTGTCAAGGGAAGCCTGCATTTCCTAATAACAATGCCAGTCTATTTATACTAAACACTGGTGAGGACCGTCAAAGCAGTGTGACCAAGGAATAGAAATCCGTTTCAAGTACCTTGTATGTCCCATGCCAGCTCAAACCGTGCTATTGCATATGGGGTCACCATTTCTTACCTGCAGGCCCTCAAGAGCACATCTTGGTCTTTGTTGGTTCATTTGCTTGGAGTCAAGTTTGAAGCCCTGAGTCTATATTGAAGGTTTTCAACAGAAGACTGTTTGGTGATGCCCCAAAAGTCAGCCCTTTTGCTGTCCTTGTTCATGGAGCAGCAGGATGCAGTTATCTGGGTGTTTCTGTTACCCAGGCAGCGCTCTGTGTCCACATCTTTGCTCTGGAGGTCCTTCCCCATCAGCCTTCCCAGATCCAGGGCTCCTGGAAGACACCCACCTGTATCTAAGTGTTTGTGGAGCCTGTATGAACATTGCTGGAGAAGGTCCCATTGGCCAAAGAAAGTCCTATGGCCACACCCAGCACCCATGTGGGCGGGGACTACACAATTGAAGGAAGATCCAGAAGTGCAGTTTAGGGCAGTTGCCTGAGTAACCATCAGCCCCATGGCACATGATCCTGAGCAACTTAATTAAAAACAGGAAATTTCTCTGCAGTTTGCTTCCCTCAGCTATAAAGTGGAGGATCTAAAGTCAGTGCTCCTGGTGGTGCCTCTTCCTATCAGCTTTCTTATAATGACAAAATCACAATGGAAAGGAACCTTGATGATTGGCTGAAACAAGACAGAGCTTCACTCCAAATAATGTCATATAGATATGTGTAAATATCATATATAATATGATAAAGTTTTATATAATATAAACATGTAATATAAACAGAAGGTTCCCTTGGATCCAGAAAACCAACCAGGAAGAAAGGTGGCTTAGCAATGGTCCATGAGAAAAAAGTATAGGTGATTTATTCAAAGGTGAGCTCAGCGGAGCTTAGCAGAGTGCTGCAGCCCCCAGATGAATTAATGGAGCCTTCAGCTGAATGAGTAGAAACATTAGGTGCAGACTGAAGGAGGTGATACTCTTCTCTAAATCCAACCCCACAGGCAGTGATGCATTCTCTTCCTAGTGCTTCCTCTTAGGCGAAAAGAGTAAACCAACTATACCTGTTGAGCAGTGATGACCTGTGGGGAGATGAGGCTGACACCGTCTAAACCCCCAAGAGCCTTGGTCTCACTAAGAATGAATCAACCTGCCATCGTGTGAATCCTGACGTAAGGCAGTAAGGATCACATAGCACCATCTGTCAGTTGTTCTTGCCTTAAATTATTGCACTTGACTTCAGTCATGCTCTAGACTTAACTACCTACTTACAGGAAGTATAGAGGATGGAAGAACAAATTAAATACCACGAGTAAGTGATAAACTATATTCAGAATATGAGCTACTCAACAGGACAAATGATTCTGTTTCTCCAACAAATCTATGGCAGATGGGAAAAAATGGGGACAGAAGTGTTACAGAATAAAAGAAGCTTAAGAGATACAACAAGCAAATGCAAGATGAGAATCTTCTTTGCGTTCCGATTTTTTTGGTCTTTAAAATTTATTTTTTATTTTTTTCAGAAAGCAAGTATATGTCTTTTATTTTTTATTATTTTTAATAATAATTTTTTTAATTTTCTCAGTGTCCCAAGATTCATTGTTTATGCCCCACACCCACTGCTCCATGCAATTCATGTCTGATTTTTAAAAAACCATAAAAAAAAATCTTAGATACCATCAAGAATTCTGAATACAGACTGAGTAATAGAAAATCCTGAAACTCTCTATTAACTGTGTTGATTGTCAAAACAATATGGTCTGGTTTTCTAATGTCCCTTTTTGTTAGAGACTAAATCTTGGGATTTGCTTGAAAATGGTTGGGATTTTCTTGAAAATACTCCAACAAACAAACGCACAAGCAAAAGAAGGGAGGAGAGAATAGAGCAAATGTGACTGGAGAAACATGAGCCGTTGTTGAGACTTGTTGACAGGCATGTGGAGGTTCATAAGCTATCTTCTCTATTTTAGTATATGCTAGAAATTTTCCATAATAAAAATATTTTAATCCAGAAGCCATTCACCTATTTAAAAATCAAAAAGAATAACAGAAAAGAAAAGATCTAGAAGCACAGCTTCTCAAAACCAGGTCTCTTGAGGGTGGTGTGAAAGAACCAGGGATCCTTGAGGGGCAGATAAGGAATTCTGGGAGACTTAAGCATGCACTCAAGCGTTTGAAGAGCTTGTCTGGACTAAGAAGGAAGGTTTGCTCTGTGCAGTCCAGTGGGCAACAGTGGAACCTATGCGGAAATTAGAGGAAGATATGTTTAAGGTCAATGCAAAAAACTAACAGGGTTTTCCAAAGGTCCTGTCTCTTCCCCCCCTCTCCAACCTCTTCTTCGAGCACAAACCTTCAGGAGCCCTTCATGTCACACACATGACATCATATGAGGCTCCCAGGACGCACCAGGTACATTCCTATCTCGTGCACTTTGCCCTGAGCATTTCTTAACCAGGAATGCCCTCCCTTCAATCCAGTTGTTGGAATTCTACTCATGCATCAAGGCCTGACTCAACCCTGCCCTCCCCCATTGCTCTCCATCTCCCCTTTGAAATAGTAACATCCTACAAGTACTTAGAACACACTGGGGGCTGTTACATGCATGTGACTTGGTAGTTTAGAAAGAGGTTGTTATCTTTATAAACCGACAACAAAGATCAGTTATATCTTATCCTTTATAATGGATCTTCCTTTTTATTCTCACAACATGGTGTACCTTATTATAATAGTGGCTCCCGTGTGCTTGAGGACCTACTATGTGCCAGATGCTTTCATTCTCACACCAGTCCCATGACATAGGCTTCATAAGTGTCAGAGAGGGACACATTTATTCCGTGACACATAGCAGAGGACCCATTTAAACTCAGATTTGCCTTTGACCCACTTTGTATATACACACTATTATTCCTCATATGAGTGGGCGTGTATACATGTGTGTATAAGTCTACAGAGACACATATGCTGTCCAGCATATGGTAAATGCTCAGTAAATATTTGAGAATGCATGGATGGATGAATTAACAAATCCTGCATTGTGACTAGTTTTGCATATGCTTTCCCCCACAATGCCCCCCCCACTATGGTAGACTTAGGATAAATCAAGAGGACTAGTCTCCAGGACTCCATATGGAGTAGAAGAGCAGTCCTTGTAGATAAGCATGTAGACTCAGAGAGTAGCTCCTGCCACTGGCCATCTGCCAAGATCCCCGGGAAGTCAACTGAGTGACACAGGAGACGAGGAGCCAATGAGGTCCCAATGGGTCACCTCCACCAGTTGGGGATGCTCCCTGGCACGGTCAAGAGATTGGGTGTTTAGGAGAAAAAGGCCTGTCTCCTCTTCTTCAGCTGCCAGGGCCCTGACCGCTGTGTGACCCTGGGGGTGGGAACCTGTACTTCCCAGAGGAGGAAGGTTACAGGCCTGTTATCGCCAGGAGGCAATAAAGTCATTTTGTGATAATTAGAATCCTAACCAATTTAAGCCATTTTACAACTCCCAAACAAATACCTGGTGATTCTTATCTCCCCAAGAATCCTGAGATGTTATTTGAAGGGGGTCATAAACTAAGAACCTGGTTGGGGGATGTGGAGAGACAAGGGAAGACGAGGAAAATGGCTTCCCTTGGTAGTGGTCAAAGACAAAGATTTAACTGTCCCATCGGTACGCCTGCCCCTTCATCAGATGGGGACGAGGCAGCCCTCTCCTTGTGGATTTAGCAGCAGAAAGATTGCTATCCCTAGCTGGCTCCTCTCCAGAATCATGAAATCTCAGAGCCAGAAAGGCTAACGAAACATCTCGTGAAGTATCTCCCAAATTAGAAACCCTGTATACATCTATGGCTCATTAGATGTTTGTAGGAGTTGGATGAATCCATTGAGGAATGCATTGAGGAAATCTGTAACCTGGGTCCCTCAGAGAGAATTAGAGAGCTCATGGCATCTCCAAGTTTCTGGAAGATCTACAGAAAAGAAACCAGGATTTACAGGAAAGTTGAACTCAGTAAAACTCCATGTGTCTCAGACTTTGACCACTGAAACTTTTCACTCCCACAGGAAATCTATTAATAACACAATAAACCTCCAGAAACATGAACCAAGTTTCCTTCTCACTCCTGGGCTGAAAGACTGAGTGGGTTTCTGTTCCATGATGCTACAAGACCCTGGTTAGGACAGGTCATTGCACTCAGAAGCTGGCAGGCTGCCATCAGTGGATACTTTTAGAAGATAAGGGGGGTGGGGGCACAACCTCCATTTTTATGTCTTACCTGAAAGGCCATGTGAAGGGGGAAAAGGAAGGACAAAGAGAAGTTTTTCACAAACCAAAAATGGGGCCACCAACTAAAGCTCATCTCCAAAGGAAATAGGAAGAGATTTATTCTGTGGGTACCGAAGGGGCAGAACTGATCCAGCTAAAGAAGGAAATTTCTAACAGTCAAAGTCATAGACAGCAGAGCAGATGGCCTCAGGAGGTGAGCTCCCTGACAGCATGTGTGTCTGAACCATAGCTGAACGGGCCCTCAGGAGTGTAGCATTTAGTCAATTAGTAAATATTTGAGAATCTATATCATTCAAAGCACTATGTGAAGGTGAAGGTAGAAAAACAATAGTGAGCAAGTTAAACTCCCTTCTGTATTAGAGTTTATAGTCCGATGGGAAGGAAAGACAAACAGATAAGAACTGAGCAGACAAAAATAAACATAATAATTTCAGAGAACTACAAAGATTTCTAAGTGAGTGATGTCATAGTAACAGGACAGGGGCTAACTGAGTTAGGGTGAGCAAGTGAAGCCTCTATGGGATCAAGACACTTGAGCTGAGGCCTAAGCGATGGGAGGAGCCAGTTCTGAGATCAGGGTGGTGCCCCCGCATAGAGTTCAGCAAGTCCACAGGCTCTGCCATGAGAATGGTTCGGGCATGCTCAAAGATGCAAGGAAGACCAGAGTGGCGGTGCATGGTGAGTGGGGTGGGAGAGCACGATGGAGGAGAGCAGAAAGGTACGGTGTGTTCTAGCATCCAATCGTCCACAACCCTGTGCACCCTTGTGGATGTTGGGAATCCAGGATTAGTCCTCTGAGTGAGTAGAAAGAGACGGCAGAAGTCTCTCTCCCTCTCTTAGGCCCAGGTCTTAGTTCCCTTATCTGAAAATCAGAAGCCATAAGCCTAGTTTGCAAAGTTGCTGTGTGGGTCAGTGCCTACATATTTATCTATGAAGCAAAGGTACAGTACTATGTGTCATTAGAAGCGCTTTATAAATGTAACTCATTGATCCCTCTTGATAGCCCTAGGAGGTAGACAGTTACTATTCCAACTTTGTCAATGGGAAACAGAGGCACAGAGAATCACCTAGCACCATACTACTACATACCACTACATAGTAGATGCTAGGTACGCCTTAGCTAGCATTTGCTTACATTAAAAGTTTTTAGGGGGTGTAAGGTCTTTGTATTCCCTCACCCCCATTTTCAGCTCTCAGTTGGGAGCATCTACACATCCTTGTAAATTCTCAGTAGAAAATTATTCTAATGAATCATGTGGCATTGATATATAAAACCCACTTCTACAGCATGAGGATCATCAAGGGTCTTGCAGTCGTCTCAATCAAAATTCCAATGGTATGATTCAAAGAAATAGGGAAAAAATGATCCCAAAATGTGTACAGATCCACAAAAGATCCCAGATAGCCAGACCAATCCTGGCAAAGAGGAACAAAGCTGGAAGCATCCCACGATCTGATTTTTAACTGTATTACAAAGCTATAGTAATCAAAATAGTGTGGACTGGCATAAAAATAGACACAGAGACCAATGGAACAGAATAGAGTCCAGAAAGAAACCCACACATATGCAGTCAACTAATCTATTACAAGGGTGCCAAGAATACACAATGCAGAAAGGATACTCTCTTCAATAAATGATTTGGGGAAATTGCATATCCACATGCAAAAGGATTTTCACTGAGCTCTTATCTTACACCACTCACAAAAATTAACTCAAAATGGATTAAAGGCTTACATGTAAGACCTGAAACCATGAAATGCCTGGAAGAATACAAAGGGAGAAAACCTCCTTGACATGGGCCTTGGCAATAATTATTTGGGTATAACATCAAAAGCACAGACAACAAAGGCAAAAATAAACAAGTGGTTACATCAAAATAAAAAGCTTCCACACAGAAAAGGAAACCATCAACAAAATGCAAAGAATGGGAGAAAATATTCGCAAACCATGTATCTGATACACATATAAGGAACTCTTACAACTCAATAGTAAACAACAACAACCACCAAAGAACCCAATTAAAAAATGGGCAAAGGACAATAGATATTTTTCCAAACAAGACATGCAGATGGCCATGTGTATGAAAAGGCACTCAACATCTCTCATCATCAGGGAAATGTAAATCAAAAGCATGATAAGACATGACCTCACACCTGCTAGGATGGCTATCATCAAAATGGCAATAGGGAGCAAACATCGGCAAGGGTTTGGAGAAAAGGGATCCCTTTTGCACTGCTGGTGGGAATGAAAATTGATGCAGCCAGTGTGAAAAACGGCATGGAATTTCCTCAAAAAATTAAAAATCGAACAAAATGAATGGGCCTACAGAATATTATGCTAAGTGAAATAAGTCAGAGAAAAACAAATACCGTAAGATTTCACTTATATATGGGATCTAAAAAACAAAACAAATGAACATTAACAAAAAAAAAGAAAAATAGAGACTCATAAATACAGAGAAAAAACTGGTGGTTACCAAGGGGGAGGTGGCGGGGGGGGGGCAAAATAGGTGAAAGGGATTAAGAAGTAACAAATTTCCAATTATAGGGAAAACGGTCAATAATATTGTAACAATAGGACTACACTTGTCAGCATTGTGTGATGTATAGAATCACTATGTTGTGTACCTGGAACTAATATAACATTGTATATCAACTATACTTAAGTAATAAATTTTTTTTAAAGATTAGCTGAAGGCATGGGGACAAAAATTACATTTTAAAATTTAGGGAAAAAATAGAACCCTGTGATCCAGCAATCCCATCACTAGGTATATATCCAAGCAAAATGAAATCAATATCTCAAAGAGGTATCTGCACTCCCGTGTTCATTGCAGCATTGTTTAGAATAGCCAAGATATGGACACAACCTGAGTGTCCCTCTATAGACAAATGGATAAAGCAGATACGGTATATATGCACAACAGCATATTATTCAGCCATAAGGAAATCCTACCATTTGCAACAGCATCAATAAGCCTGGAGAACATTATGCTAAATGAAAAGAGCCAAACAGAGAAAGATACATACTGTATGATCGCAGTTCTACGTGGAATCCTAAAATCTTGAACTCACTGAACCAGAGAGTAGAACCATGATTACCAGGGGGTCTGGGAGGGTGGGGAGGACAGAGGAAGGAAAAATGGGGAGGGGTTGGTCAAAGGTTACAAATGTTCAGTTATAAGATGAATAAGTACTGGGGATCTAATGTACAGCATGGTGATCATAGTTAATAACACTATTTTATTTTTTTTTAAGATTGTATTTATTTATTTGACAGAGAGAGATCACAAATAGGCAGAAGGCAGGCAGAGAGATCAGAGGAAACAGGCTCACTGCTGAGCAGAGAGCCCGACGCGGGCCTCGATCCCAGGACCCTGAGATTATGACCTGAGCCGAAGGCAGAGGCTTTAACCCACTGAGCTACCCAGGCGCCCATAACACTCTATTTTACTTTTAAAATTTGTTAAGAGAGTAAATCCTAAGTGTTCTCACAGTATTCACCCCCACAAAAAGCAAATGGGAGAGAGGGATAGATGTACGGATTAGTTTGTGGTAACGACTTCATAGTGCATGTCAAACCATCATGTTGCACGCCTCAAATACATACAATCTTTGATTGAATAACGGGGGAGGGGGATCTTTCAGTCCAAGGAGAGGATGCCCCTGTGTACAGTTGCACAGGTTGTGCACAGGCTAGAGGACCCAAGGGAACTCATATTTGTTTAGCACCTGCTCTGTTCATCCGTCCTCACACCCCTGTGGCGTCAGATGAAAATCCCTAAAGTATAGATTGGAGGAAAGGAGGCTCAAGTAAAAGTCGATGGTCACCCTGAGAAAGTAGAGCTTCAAAGCCCAAAGGGCTTTCTGTGACTCAATACCATGCTGACTCCCTGGGGGCTCTGGGGGAGGGGCATCTAAAAGTCACAAGATGTCCTGTTGTAGGTTTCCTTGGGCCTGGGATATAAAACTTCCTGGTTTTATATCCCAAAGGAAAACCAAAGGGTACCCTTCAGCCTGGAGGTGCCCTCACAGAGGGAGAAATGAGTCTGTGTTCCCTATGTTGAAAAAAAAAAAGGTTATCTTTACTACAAAATACATATTTTACCATGTTAAAAAGTTTTGAGGGGAGACTGACTGCCTCCGTTGGAAGAGCACGTGACTCTGATCTCAGGAGGCTTGAGTTCGATCCTCACACTGGGGGCGGGGAGAGATTACTTAAATAAATAACTTTTTAAAAAAGCGTTTTTAAAGGATTCAGAAAAGATCTTGAAAAGAAGCAAAGATACCACTTAATACATTTCCATTTAACCTTAACTACAGTCAATTCATTCAAAATACTAACCTTTTGGAGCCTTTAACTCAGCCCAGTTCCCTATTCCACACCCGCACCCTATAGACACGTGTGCCCCTGTATTTTCAGGGAATTCTAACTCCGCTGTGGCATCTCCCGCCACTGTGATGCCAGACAACGAATTGGTGGGAGATTCACCTGGGACTTTGTCCCCACAAACGGTGGGTCTGTGTGTGTGTGTGTGTGTGTGTGTGTGTGTCTCGCTGTTGCAAATATCTCAAACTGGAGCATCAGTAAAGAAGCCCATGGGGTTACTATGGAGTCACCAACGTTTTACTGTCTTGATAGCTGAGCCTCGATAGAATGAATGGGTTTCCTTTCAAACCTGTATTTTACTCCGTCCGTTCCAAAAGCATCGTTCAGCGAAGGGGCCCGCAGCTTCACCAAGCCGCCAAAGGATTCGGTAGCCGCAGGAAGGGCAGGCCCCGCCAGCTGAGGGGCTGCCCTGGTGGGGGGCGGGTGCTCCCATTGCTGGAGCCCACGGAGGCTCTTACTCCGCCGGCCACGGCCACTCGGGGTCCGCATCTCTCGGAGCACCTGTCGCGTCCCGCCTCTGCATCATCCTCGCTGCTGCAAGACGTCCCGGCCTCACTGCGCTTGCGTCCTGCTCACGGCCCTTCGGAGGGTGGCTGTCTGGACCTTCCGTGCTGATAAACTACAAATTTACCCCCAAAGCCGGGATGAGCCGCATCTACAGTGTCCCTCGGCAGCAATGAGCCCAGCTCCCTAAGTCTCGTGGATGCGAGCCAACTGCATTCTGCTAACCGGCTCACACTCCCCTCCAAGTCGAGAGAAAGATGGTGCGTGAAAGGCTTCCAGTGAGTTTCAAAACGGAATTAATGATGTTCCATCTCTCCTTGAATTACCTGACCCAGGTCTTCAAGCCCGCTGTCCTCCAAGGAAATTTGGGCGATGCTTTGCCACCTGGATGTTCACTGGGGGCTGAGGGAGGTCCCACTTTTCAGATTATGTGCGGGGCCCCGATTTAGCAATTTTGCTTTCCAGGGCCCCTATCCGCTACTCCTTCTCCGGAGTGTTTCCAAAGCCTTCTCAGAAGATGCAGCCTAGTGCTGAGAAAGGAGGATCCTGGGGTAGCCGTGGAAGATTCTGGCTTCAAACCCAAGCTTTCTTCACCTGCTGGATGCCTCTGGACGGTGCCCCCCACAGCCCTGGGCCTCAGCGTCCCCATCTGTAGAATGAGAAAGGATGATTAGCTAATCCTTCGCTTTGAGGCCTTAGGTACCAACATCAAAACCAGAGTTCCCCCGGGGTGGGGGGCGAGGGGCAGGGATTGCTGCCCAGGAGGAGCCCCTTCCTGGAGACAGGGTTCCAGGAATCTTCAGCCAACAGTCCAAGAAGTGCAGGGGGCCCAGGGCTGTGCTCAGTGATAGGCCTGCCTCTTGTTGGGTTGGAACCTTCCTCGCAGACACACTTCCTTCTCGGTCCCATTGGGGTCACTGCCATGCTGGCCCCGGTGAGGAAGCTGGCCAAGGAGCCCTCTGGGAGCAGCACATAGGGGACACTGCATGTCATCCCTGCCTCTCCTGGGGGGATGCCGGGAGTGAGCGTGCCAACAAGCCTGTGAGGACAGCGGGGTGAGGAGTCGTTGACCTGAAAAGTCTCGATGCCAACACTTCCTGTACAGCAGGGGGCTGGGGGACAGAAAGGCAAGGGGCCTGGCTCAGGAGCACACCACAGTGTCAAGAGAACTAAAATATAGTCCTTCTCTCCCCATTTTTATTTATTTTATTGATATTTTTAAGGACAAAAGGATGGCATGTTTGCTGCAGTGACTCTAACAACACAGAGGTGATGTGTGAAAACAATTATCGTCTCCTCCTCCACCCCCCTCAACCCACACCCTAGGCACAATGAGCCTATGCTCCTCCCTGGGTCCCCCCTGCCCCAGGGGAGTGGGCAAAGCCACCTGCATCTCCTTGGCTGGTCCCAAAAGGCCCAGCAGAGGAGCTGGTGGGGGCTGTCTCCCTGCTGGATTCTCACAGTTTCTCCTTTGGGCCTTGCTGACCTGGAAGAGAAAGGGGCTGTCAACCTTTTCCCCGCAAGGTGAATGACAGTGGGATTTCTGGAAGGGGTCTTTAAAAACAGGGCCTTTAGATGCCACACAAAAGGCTAGCCTTCCTGGCCATCTGCTCTCATCCAGAGTCTGAATCCCTCACCTCCGCCTTGACGTTGGTCTCCCAGCTTCCAGAATCATCCACTCAGTACCTTTCTACAGCACTACTGGACTGAGCCTCCAAAACCACCCCTTCCAGTGCCTCTGTGGCCCCAGCATTTGCCAAGACATCCAGACAGAAGGTCCAGACCCCCTCCCAACCTTTTGTGATTTGCCCCCAGGAGATCTCTCCAACCTCACCTCCAGGAAAGCCTCCCATGCACGATTTCTTTCCAGTGCCTTGACATTTCTCACAATTCCTGAAATACATTATGGATTTTTTTTTTTAAAGATCTTATTTATTTGACAGAGAGAAACACAGCCAGAGAGGGAACACAAGCAGGGGGAGTGAGAGAGGGAGAAGCAGGCTTCCCGCCAAGCAGGGAGCCCGATGTGGGACTCGATCCCGGGTCCCTGGGATCATGACCTGAGCCAAAGGCAGTCGCTTAACCAACTGAGCCACCCAGGCACCCCACATTATGGATTTTTAATGGAACTTTCCATTTGCGGATCCTTGTATATTCACATGCAGTCGTAAGAAATAACATGCACCATCTCATGTTCCCTTTACCTGGTTTTTCCAGTGGTGACATCTGGAAATACTAGAGTACATTATCACAACCAGGATATTGACATTGACAGAGCCTAGATACAGAACATTCCCCAAAGCGCAAAGATCTCTCATTTTATAGCCATACCCTTCCTTCCCCCCACTCCATCCTTAACCCCTAGCAACCACTCCTCTGCTCTTCAGTCTCTAATTCTGTCCTCTTTATGATTTACAGGAATGGGATCATGCAGCATGCACCTGCTGGGGTTGGCCTCGCTCACTCAGTGTTGTTCTGAGATCCACCCAAGCTGTGGGGCAACCAGGGAATCTTCTCCTTCTGTTATCTCGTTCCGTTCCGTGGTCCAGTTGTACCGTGGTTTGTTTCATGGCCCATCCACTGGAAAACATTTGCGTTGTTTCCCTTTTGTGGCTATTGTGAATAATGATGCTAAAAATATTTGAGTACAGATTTTGTGTGAACCTAACTCTTCATTTCTCTGGGAGGAAAGCCCAGGAATGCAATGGCTGGGTTGCATTTTAGTTGTTTAAGAAATTACCAAGCTGTTTTCCAGCATGGCTGGGCCATTTTACGTTCCCACCAGCAGCAGATGAGCAATCCAGTTTCCCCACATCCTCACCAACCATTGGTGTTGTCGCTATTTTTAATGTAAGCCCTTAGGATTGGTATAGAGTGAAATCTCATTGTGGTTTTCATTTGCATTTCCCTGATGGCTAATGACGTTGAACATCTTTTCTTGGGCTTGCCGTCTGTGTATCTTCTCTGGTGAGATGTCTTTATCTATGCTAGTCATGTTCCAATTGAATTGTTTGTTTTTTTTACTATCAAGTCTTGCGCATTCTTTATTTATTTTTTTTTTAAGATTTTATTTATTTGACAGAGAGAAACACAGCCAGAGAGGGAACACAAGCAGGGGGAGTGAGAGAGGGAGAAGCAGGCTTCCCGCCGAGCAGGGAGCCCGATGTGGGACTCGATCCGGGGTCTCCAGGATCATGACCTGAGCTGAAGGTAGTCGCTCAACCAACTGAGCCACCCAGGCGCCCCAGCGCATTCTTTATATAACTGGCATGAAATGGGAATAACTATGATCAAAACTAATGATTCTTAGCACTTAGTGAGTACTTAATAAGGCATCATGCAAATTGCTTTACCTTCACGATCTCATTTAATTCTTAAAATAACCCAATGAATGCTAATTGCAATAAATCAGGCAGAGAAAGACAGATACTGTAAGATATCACTTTCCTATGGATTCTAAAAAAGCCAGACTCAGAGAAACAGGGTAGAATTGTGGCTGCCAGGGCCTGGGGTGGTGGGGGGAAATGGGAGAGGTTGGTCAAAGGCTACAAGCTTTCATCCAGAAAAGGAGTAAGTTCTGGAATCCAACGTACAGCATGGTGACCATAGTTAATGAAACTTAGTGTATACATGAAAGTTGCTACAACAGTAGTTCTCAAATATCCTCAGCCCCCCAAAAAAGATGATGATGCTGATGACGATGATGATACATGGGAATGCGGCATTAACTAACTTTAGCATGGTCATTGTTTTGCAATATAGACCTGCATCAAATCATCACATTGTACACTTGAAGCTTATATCACATTTATGTTAATTATATCTCCATAAAGCTGGGACAGAGGGAGGAAAACAGCCCAGTGAGATGAGTTCTGTTACCTCCACTGCCCATGTAAAGAGCCCAGGGCGCCATGAGGTTGGTGAGCTGCCCATGGTTGCAGAGTCAATATAAGGTCAGTGTAGGCTGGGAGTGGGACCTGGATCTCTCCTCCTCCGTGACCTGTGTCCGGGTGACATGCCATAAGACCTTTCTCCTCAACATAACTTGGACCAACTCACAAATCACTATAGGAGGAGCACCTGGGTGGCTCAATGGGTTAAGCATCTGCCTTCAGCTCGGGTCATGATCTCAGGGTCCTAGGATAGAGCCCCGCATGGGGCTCCTTGCTCAGAGGGGAGTGTTTCTCCCTCTACCTCTGCCCCTACCCCTAGCTCATACCCATGCGCTCGCTCTCTCTCTCTCTCATAGATAAATAAAAATTTTTTTAATTAAATATTAATTAAAGACAAACAAACCACTGTGGGACATCCATTATAAGCGAGGAGTTGGAGATTTGTTTAAATCCCCCAAATTACAAAGATGATAACTGAAATCAGATGAAGACTTTAGAGGCGCTTTAAGCCTTGAAAGGGAGAGGATGAGAGGGAATCACTATGTGTCGAGTGTTCCCAGTGACCCAGGCGCTGTGTGTGCCCTCTTCCATGGAGCATTGCCCGTGGTCCTCTCCACGACCCTGTGCGATGGCTACTCCTGTCTTCACTCTGCGGAAGAGGAACAGAGCTCCCGAGAGGAGCAACAGCCTGGGGTCCAAGGGTAGAAAACAGCTAAGCCAGCTCTGGAGCCCAGGACCTCTTGTCTCCAAAACCCTAACTCTTCCCAGCTGGTATTTAGTTCACACCTCTGTCCCCTCACTTAATGATCACTTCTGTTTCCTCTCATCAAAGTGGCCACAGTCCAAGAAATGAAGACACTAGAGGACAGGCCTCATCCCATCGATCCCTGTGGGTGTGAGCCCATCGAGTGCGACCCGTTGAGTGCCAGACCCTGGAGGTGCTGAGCTTGTGTCCGGCTCGACCACTGCCTCCCAGCTGGGCAAGCTTCTAGAAATGTCCTCACCTATAAAGTGGAGCTGATAAGGGAGCCGCAGGCCCGACGAGGCAGTGTGCAAGGCCACCCGGCACAGTCCTCAGGACACAGCGAGCATCCGAGTGTTAGCGCTGAGAACCTCATGATGAGCTCCGTGTGCCCCGCCCCCGTGCCACTGAGATTAGAAGGTGTGACGCAGGGCCTTTAGTACCTGTGGCCCCTGGTTGAGGAAACAGACGATGAAACAATTAAATCCCAAGGTAAGGGTCTGAAAGCATGGCAGGGGCGCCCAGGTGGCCTAGTCAGTTAAGCATCCAGCTCTTGATTTCAGCTCAGGTCGTGATCTCAGGGTCCTGGGATCAAGTCCCACGTCAGGCAGGCATTTTCTTGGGATTCTCTCTCTCCCTCTCTCTCTGCCCCCTCCTCCCACACTCATTTTCTCTTTCTCTCTCTCTCTCTTTCTAAAATAACTGGAAGAGAGGATGCTGAGTGAAATCAGTCAGGCAGAGAAAGCTAATTATTATATGGTTTCACTTATTGGTGGAACATAAGAAATAGCAAGGAGGACATTAGGAGAAGGAAGGGGAAAATGAAGGGGGAGAAATCGGCGGGGGGAGACGAACCATGAGAGACTGTGGACTCCAGGAAACAAACCGAGGGTTTCAGAGGGGAGAGGGTCGGGGGATGGGTGAGCCTGGTGGTGGGTGTTAAGGAGGCCACACTGGGTGTCACACGCAAACAATGAATCATAGAGCACTGCATCAAAAACTAATGATGCACTGCATGGTGACTGACATGACATGATCAAATTAAATTAAGAATAAATACATAAATAAATAAAAGTGTGGCAGAAGTGATCCTGCCAAAGGACTTCAGTAAAGGACGAGAGATGAATACACGCTTTGAGAAGCCTAAGGTTTCTTGCAGGTGGGATAGACTCCTAGCTGCTGAGAGAGACAGAGACAGAGACAGAGAGAAATGGAGGCCTGGCTTTCCAGCAGGGTCATCCCCGTGAACAAAACCCCAGAGGGCAGGAAGAGAAGGAAAGTGGGCACGCGGCCCCTGACCCTGGACTGGAAGAGATTGTTGAAAAGCACTTGGGTGTCAAATCCCAGCGCCTCTGACTCTCTGGGCTTGAGTCCTTCCTTGAATATTTCACAACGATGCCCCGGACAAATTTGTTTCCTTATCCAGCACGGGATCGCTGAAATTGCCTTTAGGTCTCCAAAGCAAAGTTCAGTTTCGACTTGCAAATAACCCTCAGGAATGAGAGGTTTATTCACTGTAGGGGCCAAGGGCTGGCTGCCCCCAAAATGCACCGCTGTGGCATATTGCTTTTTTTAATTTATTTGTTTTACAGATTTTATTTATTTATTTGAGAGAGAGCGCGCGAGCAGGGGGAACAGCAGAGGCAGAGGGAGAAGCAGACTTCCTGCTGAGCAGGGAGCCCAATGCCGGGCTCAGTTCCAGGACCCCTGGGATCATGACCTCAGTGGAAGGCAGACTTTTAACCAACTGAGCCCCCCCCCCAGGCACCACTGGTGTATTGATTCTTTTAAATTCTTTAAATAAAAGTCGCTGAAGAGAGGGTTGGTGCAGGAAGGACACTCAGAGGGTCCTCCGTTACCCTGGAAGGGGGAAGCAGGAAATAAATCTCCCATGTGAAAGGTACCCTCCCCATAGCAGGAGGTAGACAGACATCCCCTTCCCCAGAGGTGGGAAATTGAGAGCCCAGAAGGTTATAGAAACAACCCTGATTACTTTCACTCAAGTAGGGCCCACCCAAATGCCCTGGAGAATTCCTTACTAATTGAGCCTCCTAAAGTTACATTTTTCTTTCACCAGCCTTCCTCCAACATGTATTGTCACTTTGTTTAAGAAATATACAAACTGCCTGCTGTGATCCTTTCTTTCGCTGTTGATTCCATTATTGGGCCTCCCTGTGCTTGTAATAAAACTCTGGCTTTTTCTCCTGTGAATCTGTCTCTTATCCGCTTTACTCTCAGTCCAGCTGGAAGACCTTCAGGGGAGAGAAGACTCTTCCCTCCCTTCACCATTCATTTAACACCCACTGTGGCCACGGAGCCCCCCAGGGCTTGGGGGTTCAGCAGCAGAAGAGACAGACACTACTGGGCTCTCTGAGCGACATTTCCAGGAGGAGTCCCATGGGAATGAGCTTCCCACAAGATTCCATCAATCCTTTCACAGCCACATGCACAAAGGTAAGCATGCTCTGGGACGATGCCCAGTGCCGGGGCTCAGGGAGATCAGGTCCTGCAGGCCCCTCTTAGGACTCTGTGCGAAGAGCCAGCCCATCTTTTTGGCCCCAGAGGAGAGGAAGGTCAGGAAGCCAGGAACGAGGACAAGAACAAGAACCGGGGTGTGGGTAGTTGCCAATGGCGGGTTGGCTGGGCCCAGACCCCTGGGGAAACCAGAGTACCTAACTCCCATAGCAGCTGCTGGCTTCTGGAAGAAACTCCAATTTTCCGAGTCCCGGGAGGGTGGAGGACCCCTCAAGTGAGATGAGAAGGATGGCAAAGAGGAGTCTGTGTTCTTCCTTCCATTCCACATCTATGTCAGGCTGTGATCTCAATTACGGGAGGTAAACAGATGAGGAATCGGGCCCAGAGAGGAACAGAGACTTGCCCGAGGTCACACAGCCAGTAAGTTCTTGGGGGCACCCCCCCAAGCCCACAGGGTTCTTGAATCCAAGCTGAGAGCCATCGACAATGAGCCCCCTCGTTCACGCAAGGGGAAGCCTCCGCCATGGGGAACACAGAGCTGGTCCAGGGCCCGCGGAGCGTCCTCAGCTGCCAGGAAATGCCTGGAGGTCTTGAACTTCTGAACCCTCTCACCTCCACCTGAACCCAATGAAATAGCCTCTTGGCTGTTACGATTTTACAGCCTTGATTGTAAATTCTTCCTTGATCCCACTTCACAGCTGCAGGGTGAACACATGTGCCTGGGGCGTGGCATGGGGGACAGCACCACCGGCTTTATAAAGTGGCCCAGGGCCCGGCTGGGTGGCGTCCCAGGACTGCTCCGGGGGGAGCCCTCCACTGTCTGGGGGAGGACAGGCCCCTGGCCCAGGCCAGCCCCTAGCAAGACCTGGTGGAGCCCTGACCACAGAGCAGCGGCCCCAAATCCTGCCTGAGCATCCCAGCAGCCTCGGGCCTCTTCTTGCCGGGTGTCCCCCCAACCTCGAACAACCCTGAGAAATGAGCCAGGTTGTGAGATCATCTTCCCGCTAGAGAGGAGGGGCGTGAGGCCCAGAGAGGGGGCGTGTGCAAATCCACACATACAGCCCAGCCAGGACGGAGCTCAGGTCCAGAGCTCTGACACCACATGTGTTTCTCCCAAACTGGCGTCCGTGGGGCTGCATATTTTAGCAGAATGGGGTCGGCCTCATGGCACCCTCAGCTGTCCTGGGGCAGCCCTTTGCAGCACACTCTTGTGTCACACGGGTATTTGTGAAGCACCCCACACCCTCTGATGATGAAAGGAAGCCTCACCACCCCTGCCCTCCCATGGGATGGGCGTGCATGAGCTCCCCACTACCCCCCCCGCCCCTCATGCCTGTGTCCTGGGGAGTTTGGAAGGGGGGCCAGGCCTGCACAGCCCTGTCCCTTTTTCTTCCCAGGCTCCTGACAGCCACACACTCACAGGGGCACGAGCCCCCTCTTGCTCTTCCCTGGGGAGCCCTGTCCATGGAGGGATGCGGGGAAGGAGTGAGCACGTGGGGTGGGCTGTCAGACTCCAGCCTCTGGAACGAAGCCACATCCCCCAAGCTCAGTTTAATCCAAGATAAAGATGCTCTCCTGACCCATTTGCCTTCCTCCTCATCTTACTCCCAGGCACGGACAAAGGCAGGGAGGTGGTAGGTGCTAGTGTGTCTCGGGGACAGTGGGGGACAAGACCACAACAGATGTCCCTCCGCAGGCCTCACTCTGTGCTGGCTTCCTTGCCTGCTAGCTGGAGGCCTTTGGGTGACTCCTTCCCTGACGCGGGGGACACTGAGGGTACTGTCATCCTGGCAGTGGGTACAAGTGCCTACTGCGATATGAAGCCCCTTTCCTTGGGCGGTGGGGGCCCGGGCACCCACTGTGCGGCTCCAGGCTGTGGAAGGGCATTAGATGCCAAGGTCAGCAGTAGATCTGCCCTGGGGACAGACACCTGTTCCCTCGCCCGGCCTACCGTGCAGAGTTGAGCAAAGGAATGTGAATGCACCTTACAGAGCTGGAATTACCTTTCTGGGGCACAGACCAAGGCCGGGGAGAGACCAGAGCTCCTGGGCCTGTTGGGAAATTGCATCTGAGGCTTGGCCCCAGCGCGAGTGCCCTGAGCAAAGGTTACCAGCTCTCCACATTGGAGTCAACGCCAAAACTTCCCCTTCCAGGTAGAGCTCCTCTTTGCCCCTGTCTCAGGGTCCAGGGAGAGAAAGAGGAGTGGCCTTGGAATCAGACAGACCTGCCCTACGTCCTGGCCCCACTGCCTATCAGTGAAGCCCTGCCCCTCATGGGCCTGTTTCCCCATCTGTAAGATGAGCACAGGTCCCTAGAGCAGCGGTTCATCTTAAGCATCAAGATGCTTTGCAAAGTGCCTGGGTGGCTCAGTCAGTTAAGTCCTGGGTTCAAGCCCCATGTTGGGTTCTCTGCTTAGCAGGGAGCCTGCTTCTCCCCCTTCCCTCTGCCTGCCACTCCCCCTGCTAGTGCTCGCGCTCTCTCTCTCCTCCTCTGTTAAATAAATAAATCTTAAAAAAAAAAAAAAATCAAGATGCTTTGCACGAACATGCAAAATCTTCCAGAAATCCTGAGACAGAGCCCTTCCCTCACCAGCTATGGCACCGGAAGAAATGACTTTGTCTCTCACAACCCCAGTTTCTCTATCTGTTAAATGGGTGTAATGATAAGTATCTCATAGGGGTGTTGTTAACATTCAGTGAGATAATGTCACTAACAGGTCACTGGCACGCAGTAGGGAAGGGATCAGTTCAGAATAGGCCATCATATTCATATTGTCACCGTGGCTAGTCCCGTGTCACCTTCTCTCTGCCCCTCCTCTGCAGGGCAAGGACAGCCATCTCCTCTCTGCAGCCGAAGACAATCTTTGGAGCAGAGGATCCAAGGCCTTCGAGGGTGCTCAGCCTCCGGAACCCCCTGAGGGGCACCCCCAGCCCCTGGGAACTAAGACCTCATAAGACAGGGAACTCGCAGCCTGGATTGGCTCATTGTTCGGCCTGACTGATGCAAGTCTCTCCACTCAGACTTCTTTGCATCTGTCCTCGCAAATCAATAACTGCTTACCTTGGAGGAGTTTTAATTAGTTAGTGCCTGCTGACTGCTCCGCTGATAGACCAGGCTGCTATTCGTGTTAAGTGGCTGCCTTATCGTTGTGATATTTATTATTAGTGCTGTTGTTATGAGATCCTTATTCCCTGAGCCACATAGCTGGCTTTCTAAAAAGACATTGGGCTTGAGCCTCCTTCCCAGAAACCTGGGGACTGGGATCCTTCTAGACAGCTTTCTTTGCCCCTCCCCCACCCACTGCTCCTTACCATCCACACAGCAGAAAGAGGCTTCTTTCCCAAGCAGGAAACCTCCAGGCCACTTGGCCTCTGCTCTCCCAAGCCACAGAGTCACCCAGGTTCTCCGACCCTGGCGGTGAGGGTCAGCCCCCTCCATCAGCCACCTGAGAACAGAGGAGAGAACATTCATTAAGCGCCAACTGTGTACCAGCTGCAATGCAGTGTGCTTACTACCAGGACTTCCCCTGGTCTTCAGGGTGGAGGCCAACATGGGCTCTGTTTTCCCAGTGGAGTTGACTGGGGCTCAGAGAGGTCAGGGTACTTGCTCAAGGTCACAGCATCAGCAGGGAGGGAAATGTGGAGCTGAACACTGGCGTGTCTTTCTGGCTCACACTCTCCTAAGCCCCCAGGGCCCCTTTTCGGGCCTTGGTCAACCAACTCTCCGCCCTCTGTTTCCATCCTTGTCAGTCTCCAGGACCTCAGCCTGCCTGCTTCTCTTGCCTGCTTGTGAACCGCCCCTACCTACTCCCCGCTGGGGGTTCTGGCTGGCTGGTGAGGCAGGCTGGGCCATGGGGCGTGGCCTCCCCCTGTCAAAGGCACACTCCAGAGACCCTGGTGGCCACTACCCCGGGGAAGAGGGACACCACCAACAACAATAACTCCTTCTTGGAGAAAGAAGCAGTATCTGGGCTGCATGGCATAGGGGGCCGGAGCCTGGGCAAGAAAGAGCGAGCAGGGAGGCCTGAGTTCAAACCGTGCACATGCCTCTCACCAGCTCTGCGACCCTGGGCACTTGTGGAACAAAGTCCTTGATTATGAAATGGCCATCCTGTTGCCATCGCCCCCATGGGGATGTCAGAAGGGTTAAGTGAGAAAAGCCATGCGAAGGGCTTAACATGCTAACCAGTGCAAAATGGTCCTTTTTAGTGTTCGTAGTAATTATTACTAACCTATAACAAGCGATCACCCTGGGTCAGGTCCTGTTCTGGGTAATTGTCTCATTTTATTTCATTTACTTACCCCCAAGAACACTCTATTTTACATTTGGGGAGCTTCCTGTTGTCTCCACGTCACAGATGGGGAAAACAGTCTGAGAGAAGTGATCTGCCCAAGGTCATGCATCCTTTTCTTTTTAAGATTTTATTTATTTATTATTTGAGAGCGCAAGAGAGCACGATCAGGGCTGAGGGGGATGGCAGAGGCCGAGGGAGAAGCAGACTCCCCACTGAACAGGGAGCCCGATGCGGGGCTCCATCCCAGGATCCTAGGATCATAACCTGAGCCAAAGGCAGATGCTTAACCAACTGAGCCACCCAGGTGTCCCCAAGGTTATGCATTCTTAACTGAACTATTTTGAGAAATTTGCTTCATATTCAGCTCTAAAAAATAAGGAAGAGAGATCCTATATACCCTTTATCCTGTTCCCCCCAGTGGTGTCCTCTTGCAAAATAACATCACACCCAAGCACCCAGAACTTTCCATCACCGCAAGGATCCCTCATGTTGCCTTTTGTACCCTACCCACTTCCCTGGATCCATAACCCCACCTTCACACTGTTTAGAGAACCTCCTTTATCCCTTCTTTACGGTGGGCCTGTTCGTGATGAAGCTCTTTATTTTCCTTCACCTGAGAATGTCTTCATCTCTGAAAGAGATCACCATGGTCCCCGCACCTGAGTCGATGCTTCCCAGGGATCTCCCCACCGTACTATTTCCAAAATCCCAACCAGTCTGCCTTCTTCTCTCCACCTTCCCAGATCTCATTATGTTTGTTTTCTATTTAATGTCCAGAGTCTGTCGCAGGAGGAATAGGGAAAAGTATGTCTAGGCAATCTTCCCAGAAGCAGGCATTGTACACACACACGTTTTAACGTGTGATAGAATCTGGTTCCCACCCGGGCGGTGGAGGCTCAGGTGTGACCCCTGGGCTAGCTCTCCCCGCCAGCGGAATTTATTCAGCTATGCTCCTCGGGGGCTGCCCTCCCACTGTGATGTCCCCAGCACCGTGAAGTCCGCAGAGGCCACGGGCCAGAGTCTCTTCTCGAGAACTCTTCTGCTCAAGTTTAAGCACCATTGGCCCACCACAGACTTCTTTGTAAAATGTGGACAGAGACTCATCAGAGGGCTCAGGTTCCCCTGGCAGTGAGCGGAGCCATTTAAATATGAATGAGGCGCACTTACTATAGGCTAGACATTTGTTCTTTCCATTTATTCATCCATGATTTAGCGAATGCAAGTTACTGGGGATCCGAAATCATAGCTGCCTTTTAAAGTGTGCCCTAACTTTGTACAAGACACTCTGCAAAGCACTTTCCACATTGGCCACTGCTCGGTCACATTTCCAGTCTTCTCGGCCTTGTCTCACCCCAGTCACTACTGTGGGAAGCAGGGCCTTGCAGCCTGGACCAGTTTTATGAGCATACCACTTCCTGTCCCCAGGTGCCTGGGGGACACCTACTCCACGAGCACCACCGTGCACCCTGAATGTGCAGGGCAGCTAACACCCCATTGGCTGATTCTTGACCAATGGGAGAGAGGACTTTACTTCCTTGGGTAGTATCTGAACCTAACCCAGAAGGCTCTAGAAGGAACTTTGGGACTGATATCCCAGTCCTCCTTAAGGTGGCCAAACTCGTATCTAAAGGGTAGCAGGTCCTTATGTTGGCTTGCTTTCTTTCCCGTGTTTATTCCCCCAAATCCTCACTCCTTCCTGGATCACATTCCCAAATAAACTACCCACACATAAATCTTTGCAGGAACACAGGCAAAGGCATGAGGGACTAGTGGCCCTAAAAGACAATCCTCAGGATAACAGAACAGTCGAGAACCCCTGGAATTCGGCATCCTGGTTCCTCAGACCCTCCCCTATGGCAGACCAGGACAAGACACAGATGGTCAGTGAGACTCTGAGCTATGAGGCAGCTGTGACCCTTGACCAGCCTAGGGGAGATAATGATGAGGGAGAGGGGCTCCCCTTGGGCTGGAGACCGTGCCAGGCCGTCCCCTGAGGCTGGTGCCTCCAGGGATGATGCCCCACCACTCCTCCTCCATCACCTGCTGGACCATGAAGAGCATCAGGTCTCAGCATAGGCCATGCATAGAGGTCCAGGGGCTGCTCTGGATGCAGACAGTTTTCACAGTGAAGAAGTGCCAAGTCTCAGCTGAAAAGTAGACACTTGTGGGCCCTGCCTGCCCCAGGGAAATACGAAAATGGATAGGGGAGGCGTTCTCGTGTGGTGGAAACACCACCTACCCCAGGATCACTAACGCCCATGGGGGCAGGACAGCCCCAGCCCCTGCTACAGGTAAGCAGACCAGATGCTGAGCTTTCCCTCATCAGGGTCTCAGGGGCTTCTGGGACGAGGCCAGGGAAGCTGCAGCCGCCTCCGTCCTCCCCCTACCTATGTGACCCCATCCTGGTTTTACGTTCCACTGCCCCCGAAAGACCCATCACCTGTCATGAGTGCAGAACCCATCACTATTATCAATAGCGGTAATGGATAATTAAACAACAAACGCACTAATCTCATTAAGCCATTTATTTAATTAATTCATTTTAATTCATGTAATTAGTTAATATGATAATGCTTTCCCTCATCCGAGACAGCCCGCAGGCTCTCCAAGCTCTGTGTGTTATTATTATTAATGGGTTTTCACACATTGGGAAGGAAGAAGTTTGGGGAGATGCTCAAAGTCACAGAGTGGCCCGATGGGGGTCACTGAGTCCGTGGGGAAGCCCACTGCCCGTTACCTGCTGAGAGCAGGGCCCCGCCTTCCCCCCCACAGGCACTGTGCCCTCAGGGTCCTCTGGCCTCCATACTGGCTCCGCTGGCTCCCTGGGGAGCCCTCCCTCCTTTTCTCCCTGAGCAGCAACACCACCCATCCTCCGGGACTCAGCCCGGGGGTCACTCCAGCAGGTGACCTATGCTGTCCCGGCTGGGTTTGGTGGCTCTCCGAAGGTGCCCTGCATACCTGAGAGCATACTTGTGGAGTCTCCCTAGATTAGATGCCCCACAAAAGATGAGCAAATCTTTTGAGAGAAAGAAAGGACTAGGTTAGGACATCAACAACCACACACTGCAACAGCCGTCCTTCTGTGCCAAGCATTTTCCTGAGCACACTGCAAAGAGCCACCTTTGATCCTCATCCAACGTGAGGGGTGGGAATGGTTTCCTTTTTTTTTTTTTTTAAACATATACATGAAAACATAAACTTCAGGCAGTCGGGACATTTTCCTAGAGCCACTCAACCATACCTGGAACTCAAATTCATGTTCAGGGAGCTCCTAAGCCATCTGCCTGGACCACTAGGCTAGGCTGCTTATTTGTCCTTGAAGTCTCTACCGTAGCTTGGGACCAACTTATTAAGTGCTTGTAGAATGAATGAAGACCCCAGATGCCCCCATAACAAATGCAGATCCCATACAAGAGACACAAAAAGACCCTGCAGCCAAAGGGGAAGTGATGATAAGTTTGGAGGAATTCTGTCATTCTATTGATTGTTTGCAGTAACATTTAAGGACATTAAACATTTCAGTCCTGTTGATGGGATTACATTTTATTCTGAGGCTTAAAACCACAAACAAAAATAATAATTCCATTAGTTGAAAATGGTAATAATCCTGGTGAGTAGGAATTTTATTGCTATGGCAACTGTAAAGCCCAGAGATAATAAATAAAAAGTTCCCCCATGTTGTGGGAAGTACATTTTGTTACCGACACTCCATCAGGCATCGTAATACCATTAGTGGTTAAAAATTGTAATAATACCCCTGACAATTTTTATTGCTATACCTGTAAAACACAAAGATAAGAAATAATTTTGCCAACTGGGAAGTGGCAATAATAACTCAACGATGTTAGTGAGAAGTCTGTGCTTTGGTTTCAGTGTGACTAGCATCTTGATTTGGGGGGTAACACCTGAAACAGTGATTCAAAAGCTGTTTTGAACTTAAGCCATTTCTTTCTACCATTTCTCTTGTCTTCATGGCAAAGAAAAAAGGTGCTCTTGGGGGTTCTGTGTTTTTGTGATCCATCCTGGGGCTCAGTCTTCCAATCTGCTAAATGGGACCATGCGGATTCTGTTTTAGTTTAGAACAATATTTCAGGATACAGCCATTCAGGACAGAATGGTGACCTGGCCACAGGGAGCCTCTGATTTGGGGAAAGATAGATATTAACACTATTCACACACTTGGCTTGGCCACTGTTGGAAGGCAGCAGGAGTGAAGGGCAGGGAAGCCACCCCGAGATGAGCTGGTTTTTAAGACTCACCCATGAGCTGCCTCAGCCTGCCCCCCAGATGGAGGTGCCTCTCAGGAAGGTCATCTGGAAACTGCTTTCAGCCTCACGTCTGTGCCCCAGTCTGGCTGCCCTGCCCCTGGAAAACACTGGCTTTTTTTCTCTTCTGGGAGACTTATCTACCTTGGAACCATCTTGGGATGGGGATTCCAGGAAATAGCAGCTCCCAGTCTCTGTTCTGCAGTGAAAGGAGAGACAGCGATGCTGAGCTGGCCACACACAACAAACATGATTAGTAAATTACCCTTTGATGAGAGCCTTAAAGAGCGAGTGTAAGGCTGGGAGGGGATGGGGGAGGGGGACGTGTTAGGGGGACCTGAAGGACTTTAGAGATTCCAGGAAGGCTTCCTGGAGGAAGTGACATTTAACTTGAGAACCAGAAGACAAGAAAGATCCATGAGAGCAAAATGCAGGAGAGAAAGCAAGCAACTAAAGTCAGAGCCAGGACTAAAGTGAGGCAAGCCAGATACCTGGAGTGTGAACCTCGGGGAGGCATTCACCCCTTACAGCGCCCAGCACCCTCCCGGCCCTCTTGAGCCGTACCCGAGGAGCCTGGCCAGCTCTAGCCTGAGCTGAAGGAGCTTGGGGTCCTCCAGCACTGGGACGGCTGGGTATTAAAAAAACATTTAGTGCCTCCTAATTCCCCTCTTCCAGAAGATTCTGGCTTTTATTTTATTTATTTTTTTTTTTTAAGATTTTTATTTATTTGACAGAGAGAAATACAGCCAGAAGGGGAACACAAGCAGGGGGAGTGAGAGAGGGAGAAACAGGCTTCCCGTAGAGCAGGGAGCCCGATGTGGGACTCGATCCCAGGTCTCCGGGATCATGACCTGAGCTGAAGGCAGTTGCTTAACCAACTGAGCCACCCAAGCGCCCCAGATTCTGGCTTTTAAAGTACGGATGTGGAGGCCATGGCAAGAACAGAAAGTCCATCCGTTGTGGTGTGCATTATGCCATGTACAACCTTGTCATATCACTCTGCGGTACGCTCAAAACTAATGCATGTGTGTCCACCACACTCAAATAAAATAAATAAATAAATAAATAAATAAATAAATAAATAAATAAATAAATAAAATTGATTAATTAATTAATTAAAAATAAATACTCTTTAAAAGAACAGAAAATGCAGCCCAGGACAGATGTCTATCCGTGGGGGGCTGAGAGATCGGGGGAGCGGGTTGGGGGGCGGGTATGTGACAGGGGCACCTGCTGGTTCTAAAGCTTTAGCCCACTGTGCTCTGAACACAGCAATACACCCAGAAGCCTTGCATTTTGATTTGATCTCCTAAATGCACCTTCTCCCGCTGGGGATTATTTACTCATTAATTACTTTCTTCATCAAACACTTATTTAATGCCTCCCATATGCCAGTTTATTTCCATATCATCCTTAACCCTCAGGCAACCTCATGGGAAAGGTAGACACAACCATTCCCATTTTATAGATGTGGAGACTAAGGCTTAAAGAAGTTAAAGTAAATGCCAAGGTTTGCATGGCTAGCAAGTGGCAGAGTTTCCATTTCAGCCAGATCTCCTGCCCCCCAGTCTCGTGTTCTCTGCATCACACCTGGGAACCAGGTAAGGTGAACACATCAAGGCTGAGAATCAGAGGTAGCAAGTGAGTTCCAAACCAGGCAGACATTCATGAACAGGGAAGAACAGACCGTGGACCACAGGCTTGTAGGAGCTGAAAAGGCAGTGTGCTGTTTCAAGATTGTAAAAACAGAATTAGTGTCCTCATGTGCATAATTCAGGCAATAATCCCTCCCTTGCAGGTTTGTTGTTTAGAGGTCCCATGTACATCTGCACAGGTTGTGCACTGCCTTATTCTAGAGGGTACTATCCACAATACCACTATAGATTTGTATATTTATTATTTTCAATTTGTGTATCTATTAGTTTTCCAGCGGGTGGCAGGAAACCATATACAAGACTAGGCACCATTTCCTAAATCCCACAAAAGTGCCCTGTGGGTCAGCAGGACTGCTGGTGTGAGCCTTCCACTAGTGACTGATGCAGAGGAGACCCTTGATAACCACTAGCTTCCCAGCCCCTGTGTATGGGAATCCACATCCCTGCTGAACCCGCCTCATGGTGCAGTTTTGAAGATGAACTGGGGTAATGGGTGTGAAAGTAGGCACACTGGGCCACTGTCAAGGGCAGGGAATGAATGCATACGTGGTCAAGGATGTTATGGGAGGCCCTGGCACCAAGATGAGGCTGGGATCTACCCAGGGAACACATTCTGTGCTTCCTGTGCCAGCTGGGCTGCCGTGAGCTCAGACAGCAGGGCCCCTGTGCTGAGCAGAGAGGTCTGCCACTCACAGAGGGGACAGGGCACTTTGGCCCAGCAGCTGCGTCCCTCGGACCCTCCCATCAAAGCAATTTGCATAACTTCCATGGAGACTTTCCATGGAGCAAGGGGAGAAAAGGGCACACACCGTAGCCACAGCTGAGGAGGCAGGGAGATGAGATGGACTGGACAGGGAGGTGGGGTACCCCGGACGAGAACTGGAGGAGAAGAGGGTGCGGAAGGGAGCAAAAGAGAGGTTGAGGGACTTGGAGACGAGAGATCGGGCAAGAGACCCAAGAAGATGCGCGCGTCTGTCTGACAGGCATCACACAGAGGAAGAAGGGAGAGGGGACAGGAGGGGACAGGCAGGGTGGGAGAATGAAACACAGGTGGGACAGGACTGCAGGGCTGTACAGAGACTGTTGGCAGGTTTCAGCTCCGCTGACCAACTGCGCCACTGTGGGCAGGTCCTCTAATGTCCCCCCAGCCTGGTCTCTTCCCCCTGGCTCCCCACCACCCCGCAGGCTGTTGCCAGCCCCGGGAGATGACTGAGGTCAGCCTTTGGAGAGTGGCGGCCTGACGGAGGGTTCCGTGAAGGTGGTGGCGGCGGCAGCGGGCTTTGTGTAAGCTCCTGGTTTGGCGGGGCGCAGGGGAGCCCTGGGGCCTGGCAGGAGGACCAGCAAGATGGGGAGCTCTGTCTGGCTCTGGGGGAGCCACATGCCCCCTTTCCCCAAATGGCAAGGCCAGTCCAGGAATGTTTTCTCTCAACCACTCAGAAGCGCTGACTGCCCACAGGTGCCCTCCCCCTGCCGGGCCCCCAAGGCCAGACCCTCTGGGGACTTGGGGGGCATTGACAGGGCAGCAGCTGTGGAAGAAAAGCAGTAGGAAGCCGGCCCATGTGCCTGGCACTTCTCCCCTATTCTCTGAGTGTGAAAAGCCCATAAAACAATTAGAGCCCCATGTGGCCCTTCTGCTCAGGAGGGTGGTATCTGTGCTCTGCCAAGTGTAATCGGTGCCGAGATAAGGGTCCCCCTTGCAGCTGTGGGAGAAGATAGGCAGCCCCATAAACCAGGGTCACCGGCAGGGCACGGGGGTGAAAAGGCAAAGGGAGGAGTGCGCAGCACCCCGCCCTGTTCCGGAGGAAGTCTCCAGCTGGAATTCTGACCTGGGGTGGGGAGAGGGGTTGCAGGGAGCTTGGTCCGTGGGTCCCTTCTCTGGTTCCACCAGGCCGTCTGACTCAGATTTGGGGAAGCTGGCCAGTGGATGGTTACCCACTTTTCACCAACCACCAGGGTTGACCTTGAACCTACAGCTCAGCACAGCTGTAGACACACCACTGATCAAATACCGAAGCATTTCTATCCCGCACCCACAACTCTGTACGTGCCCCTCACCCCAGAACCACTCCACCACCCAGCCTCGGGGAGCCGCAGGGGGCAGGGGGGCCTCCAGGGTCCTGGTGTGTCTAGTGGCCCCTGCATCAGGTCTGATTAGACAGCATGGGGTCCCTCCCACCAGTGTTTCCACAAGGACGGTCTCCCCTACCAGCAGCCCTGGTTTCCTGAGCCCGAGGATCTTAGAGGAGAATGGCCCCTCCTGTATTTGGAAGCCAGAGAGCCAAGGATGAGGATGAGGAAGAAAGGGGACAATGCTTCAGGGCACTCCTGGCATCTGTGCTGTGCCTTTCCTAAAATGTTTGGTTTCCTTTCCCTCTGACCACGGGGTAACAAGATGAAAGAAGTCCTCCACCAAATGTCCTCCAGCGTGACTCCCAGACTGCTGAGGGTATACGGTGCAAGCCCCAACTCTGGGCCATCCTGAGAAGGGAAGGAAATCAAGCCATGCCCATTGTCAGGGCCTGGCAGCAGCCTGGATGTTCTTGCCATAGGGGATAAAATTCCGAGGAACTGAGGACAGGCAGTTTTAGGCCAAACCCCTTTGGGGCAAGAAGTGAAAAGGGTAGGAAGGTCAGTGAGCTAACAGTTTCTTTGTGAGAATCAAGATGTGTCTTCAGCCATCACTTTCACCCCCTGATTATCAATTTACTTCATCTATAAAACGAGGGGCTTGGATGTGATGACCCCTCTTCTTTTCCTCTGATTCTACAGTTCTCATCCAAGCGCTGATCCACTGGAAGGAAGGAATATCTGGAGGAAACAATTCCACCCAGATAAAGGGTGGCATGTCTTGCCTCAAAGAGTACAAGTTTAGGAGACAGACCTGGGCAGGGCTGCCATGTATGTTTGTTCAGGTCGCACACTGCACAAAGGTGCTCTGTTGAGAAGCTGAGAGGGGTTGCCGAAATAGCACCTGCGTTCAGCTCACTAAGCTGTGCACCCAAGGAAGGGGCTTATCTGCCTGTAGGATGCACATTCTTCTAATGTGCACAAATGTGCTCTAGGAGCTCATGGCAGCTTTGAACTTGAGAATTCTAATCTCAGTTTTGATCTAGTTCTATTAACTCAGGCAACTAGAGAAACTGAACTTCTGTACTGTCAAAACAGAAATCGGGACTGTCATTATTTCCTGGCAGAAATGATGTGAGGCTAAATCAAGAATGTATCTCAGGTACCCAGCCCAGCACCTGACCCACAGCAGGTAGTCCCCTGCATTTCCCTCCCACTTCTGCCAACCTGAGTCTCCCTTGCAGAAATGTTCACTGGGATTCTGGTGTTGGAAACCTTTTACTGGTAATTCTGCCCTTAGAGACCATCTGCCAATCATATTGTCCCGGCATGCTATTTTCATCCAGAATGTTCAGCCAGGGTAGGACGTGTGGCCTCCATACACTCGGGGGAGCTGAGACCAGACAGAGGTCTAGGTGAAGACATCGCACAATAATTGTATGAGTGGATTTCATTGTTGTGTGTGAACCCAAGCACTTTAGCAGGGAGCACCCTCTCCCTAATGGTTCCTGCCTCCCCCCACCTCTTGGCTCTTCCGTTTCCCACCTAGGAAGGAAAAAGACTGAAAGTTGGGCATGGACCCCAAGCACTGAAGCTGGAACACCCTAGAGAGGTCATCTGGTTCCACTTACTCATCAGTGGTGTACATCAGGCATCACCAGGCACTGTCTGGTTCCTTACTCTCTGGAACTCACTTGCTACCTTTCCCAAAGTGCTGAGAACCAGTGGCTCCCAGCTTTCTCAGAGGGTGGGATCACCTCATTTTGGAGCTCGAGAGGCACCAAGGCCCACTGGGATGTCCCTCATGGCTCTGTACTTGTTGCAATCTCCCAGGGTGTTCTGCGTTATTCGTTCATGATCAAGTCTTACCTTCAAGACTTCACCATCCTAAGACTTTCATCTCCTAGAATTTGGGGAATGTGACTATGTCTAGCAAAATCTGAAACATCACTTTGTATCCACTAGGCCTTGCTCCAAGCCTGCAGTGCCTTCTCTACTTCCTATGCGAGTAATTCAATTCCTTTAACTGGTCCTCTGCTATGTGCCCTCAGGGCAAAGACATGAATGATGCGCCATTTACCCCTTTAAGGAGCTTGAAGTCTGCTTGGGCGCAACAAGAAGGGGTGCAATAGAGGCCAATGAGTACATCAGAAACCAGGAAAACAGAAGCCACAGTCCCACAAGGGGACAGGGAGTGGAGAGCCATGACACGTGCATGGGGACTTAAGGGCCTTTGACTCTGGAAGGTATTTGTTCCAGACTGTCATTTTACAGATCTATCAGATCCAAGGTTGCAGAGGGAGGTCGAGGCAGAGGCAGGACTAGAACCCAGAACCCCTCAGTCTGCATTTGGGTTCTCTTTGCTCTATATGCCAGTGTTTCTCTCATATGGTTCTTAGTTTTTAAGTTCCCTTCTTTCTAGAGCACATCCATAGCCTGCTGCCGTGAAAACAACCCCAGGATATTGCAAGAGGTGGCTGGAAACCTGAGTGCAGACCTTGGTCCTCTGCTGTGTGACCCTGAGCAAGATACTTAACCTGTCTGAATCTCCTGTTTCTCATCTGTTGTTCATCTACCAGATTCCAACTCCCTTAGGGCAGGAAGAGCATCTCATTTGTCCTCCCCATGACTGAACTGGGAGGCTTTGAGAAGGAATTAATGGTTCAGAGCGTATCAGCACATGGATGTCTCGGGAACGCATGAGTGGAAGACAGGGGGGCAGAATATGACAGGAGAGGAGGGTCCTTCTCATTGTTGATGCTCTGCCAAACTAACACCTAGGAAATGTGGAGAAAATTAAAGGCTAAAGGTTGGGTGCACCTGGGTGGCTCAGTAAGTGAAGCGTCAGCCTTTGGCTCAGGTTGTGAGCCCAGGGTCCTGGGATGGAGTCTTGCATCAGGCTCTGCGCTCAGTGGGGAGTCTGCCTCTCTCTCTCCCTCTAATAAATAAATAAATAAATAAATATTTTAAGGGGAAGAAAAAGCTGAAGGTTGGTGAATGATTTGTTGTCCCCCCCGACCCCATCACTGAAGATCTGCTGGGTCCTGGCGCCTGGCCGCTGAGAAAGAAAAGCACAGGGGGATTTTGCTGTCACCTGCGTGACCGTGGGCCAGTCCCCTCACTTCTGTAAGCCTTGGTTTCCCCATCTGCAAAGTGGGGCTCCCTCACTCAGAGTGTGTGGGAAGGGTCTGATGACAGGGTGTGCAGTCCCGGGCAGTCTATGGCGGGAGGCACCCACTAGGCACGTGTCCATTACCACACATCTCAGTCCGGGGACCCCAAGTCATACCCACAAGCTGCGGGGACCAGCAGCGCTGGGCCAGGGCCTGGCATAGATGATGGCTGCTATGGTAATTGGGCCTTTTAAAGCCATTTGCTCATTTTCTCCCCATCTCCCAACAGGTGGCGAGGCTGCACACAGTACATTCCAAATGTGTAGAAAGCCCAGAACAGGACTGCTTAGGAGACAGGTTGGGCTAGTTAATTAAAACAAGTGCATCCACAGATGGGGATGTGTCTCTCCTGAGAGCCCAGGAATTCTGGGAATCATCATTCGGCCATCAACAAACACTCTCTCTACTGGCCCGTGGACCGCAGGAAAAGTGAGTCAGAATCCCGCCTCCAGAGACCAGGGAGGCCCTCACACCAGTGGGGACTAAGGCAAGCAGGGAAACAGCAGGTCAAAGCCCACAGCCCTCACCCCCAAAAGAGCAGGACCTCCAGGGTCCCTGGCAGTGCTCTGGGAGCTCACTAGGACATAGAGCCGAGGTCACCTGGGCCAGTGTTGAGGGTGGGGAGCAGCACCCCGAGTAGGGAAGAGCACTCCAAGTAGAGGAGAGTGCTGGGATCAGGTCTGGGATTGAGAAAACAAGCTCCAACAAGAGGGCCCACGGTCAGTGGCATCACGAGATGGCCAGGCTGCAGCCAGCTCAGGTCCCTTGCCTGGGAGAGCAGCCCAGGGCTCAGTGGCACCATCCAGCAGCCCCACGCATGTCATACCAGACCTCAGGCATCGCCCAGCCCAACCCCCTCATGTTGGAGATGTGTCTGCCCTTCCTTCCAGGTGAATCCAAGAAACACCTCCTCCAGGAGGCCTTCCGGGCCTCCACCAGCAGACATGCTCAGACCTCTATTATAGAACTTGGGCAGTGCACTGGGTCTCCTCGTCTGCTTCTTCACCTAACTGTGAGCTCGATGAGGGCAGGGGCGGTGCTTCCTCTGTGTGCTCATCACAGCACCATTTGATTTAGTTATTAGGACAATTACATTGAGGAAAGTACAAGCAAAAAGGCGGGGGCAGGTATTCACATAACGGAATTAACGCTGGTTGAGGTAGAGGGTGATGGGGTAGCCATACAAGGGGAGACCAGTTCCAGCACACAAGCACATCCCAGACACCCCTCATGTCCATCTTGTGTCTCTACTTCTCTTGGCTGGCGCCTCTCACAGCCCAGTCATTTACCTCCTTGGGTCCCACGGCACCATCAGCAATCCCATGCAACACAAGTCCGGCCATCCTGGGAGGTCAGCTCCAGGGGGAACTGGAAAAGCCTCTGCCAGGCTCTGCCCAGGCTTAGTGACCAGGTGAGCTCAAGTGGGAGATTCACCTGGGCCAGGAGGGTCAAATCACAACATTGGGGCGGAAGGGCCTTGGAGATGGTAGCCGATGTAAATGGGGGGTGGGGCTCACAGAGCCCCCCCAGCACACAGCTGTGGGGTAGCGGTTTCTCCTGGTAACAATCCCCCTCCCACAGCTAGGCATGAGACCTATAAAGTGGGCATAATGATTGTACCTACCTCGCAGGGTGGTTGCAAGGCCCAGACCATCAGAGACACTGATGGGCGTGCACACACACACACACACACACACACACTCACACGCTCACACACAAGGACCATGTGAATGTTAGCTACTGAGCTTGTTTTGTGGTCACTGTTGTGCCAATGGCCTTCT
Source organism: Spilogale gracilis (assembly GCA_004023965.1). NCBI lineage: Eukaryota > Metazoa > Chordata > Mammalia > Carnivora > Mephitidae > Spilogale > Spilogale gracilis. The sequence continues at coordinate 228,553 of PITA01000385.1, read as the reverse complement.
TCACTCAACTCTATTTCTTGGACATCTTTCCGGGTTAGTATTAGATGTGGAGCTTGGTCATTTTACCTGTGGTCTAGTATCTTTACCAACCCAGGAGATCAATTATTGTTTATGGGCTTTTGAAGTAGGGAAACTGAGGCTAGCATGGCCAAACATCCGAGCCAGGATTTGGCCCCAGATCAGTCCGTCTGCAGAGCCCATGCTTTGTCCCCCATTTCAGGCTTCTTCCCCTGTCCCACCAGTGGCCCCCTCCCTAAGCATCCTTTTACTTATAGTGGACAGTCTCCTCCAGCTTACTCAAGTGCAAATGAACCTTTGACCCAAAGAGGTTGTTGTGGGCCTTTGCACCCAACCCCTGGCTACTGGGGTCTTGCTTTCAGAGAAAGAAAAGAGGAGGCAGGTTTCCAAAGGAGGAATATCATTTGAAAACCATGCTGGATTGTCTCCTCCAGCTCACCACCTTCACTCTCCCTCCCAAGGTCTCCTCTGCAAAGCAGAATGTGGGGACCAGAATCAGAATTTCCTTGCCTGTGTGGTTCTAGGTTGTAGTCCACCAGTGAGGGACTGCTTGAAACTGGTACGCGGAAGCAAAGGGAAAACACCACTCTGAAAGAGCAGCAGCTCCTGGGAACGACTGGCTTTGCTTCTAGAGAATCAAGGTAGTCAGAAGGAGCTTCTAGAGCTATTCAAGTATTGTACGTTTCTTAGCAGGCTTTTGAGAACCATCTCTTCGGTGCTTTCAGGCTAGGGTCCCTGACCATGTCAACACGCCTGGATTTGGGCAGCAGCTCCTCTGACCGCTTATGTCCCCACTCTCCCAGGGGCCATGTAAGCCCCCACTCCTGCAATTCACCTCCACGCCTGGAATGCACAGAGACTTCCCCTGGTTTCCTGATCAAAGCGATGAATATAAAGTTAATGCCCAAAGAGAACACTGACTTTTGATTGAACTATTGACTTATGAAAAGTATTAAAAGTTTAGAAAGATTTCTTTATGTTCCGTTAATTTCCCAGAAGAACTATGGCCCAGAAGTGAGCTGAATTCGTAATGCACGTCAAAGAGGAAGTGGGGCTTTGGGGCCAGACTCGCAAGCAGCTCTGACTTGTAGGCCAGTGGTGGCCCACGACTGAGCTTCCTCCCACAGGACCATCTCTAGATCATTTTGTCTTTGGAATCCCATTATGCAGAAGTGGAGAGAAGCTCAACATGACCCCTCTTCAGAGAAGGCAGGAGAGGGGAAAAGAGAGATGAAGGCAGGAGGGGAGGACCATACTTACACCAACCAGACTGCTGCCCTCTACCCAGCTCTCACATTGTCTTTGCCTGGGAGGCCCAGACAATAGGCTGCGTTTCCTACAAACATCCCAGTCTCGCAAAACCATTCATTCCACCCCAGCAGGCATGGCAGGCCCAATAAATGGCTCCCAGAGAGATATTCACATCAAATCCCTGGAACCTATGAGAATCACCTTCTTTGGAAAAGGAGTCTTTGCAGATGATAGTAAGTCAAGAATCTTGAGAAGAGGACCCTCTTTGATCTAGGATAAAGACAATTCTGGATTATCCTGGTGGGTCCTAAATCCAATAACAAGTATCCTTATAGGAGAGGCAGAGGGAGATGGAAGACAGACACAAAGAAGAGGAGACCAAGCAGAGACAGAGGGAGATATGGAAATGATGTGTTACAGAGAAACACCACGGATTTCCAGCAGCCACCAGACCCTAGAAGGGCATGAAAGGGATTCTTGCCCAGAGCCTCTAGAGGGAGCACACAACTTGTCATCAGACTTCCAGCCTCTAGAACTATAAGAGAGTAAGTTTCTGTTGTTCTAAGCTGCCAAGGTTTTGGCCATGGGGCCCAGCTCCCCTGGGAAACTATTACAGTATCTTGAACCCAAGACCCTCAGGGAACCTCCACCAATGACCTTCAGACTCCACTCCTCAGAGGGAGTTCAGAGCAGCATCGGGCAGGAGCGGGGTGCGGCAAGGAGACATCCCACACACACACAAGGGCAACGACCCGCAATCTGTCCTACACGTGGAACCGCGAAGCGAGGGTAAAGGTTGGGGGCAGGGAGAAGGGCACGGAGAGAAGTTCTCAAACCACACCTCTGATCTGGCCCCTTCATTTTCCAACTTTCTCAGACAGAGGAAGTGACTTGTCACCAGTCCCAAAAGACAATAACTGAGCCACAGTTAGAACTGGGGTCTCTGGGCTTTCCACAATGGCACACAACGCCACAGCGCACCGAGGACCTGGAGCTGGGAGGCCCTGCAGGGGGTAATGTCACCAGTTCAATGGTGGGAAGGCTGTAGCCTGGGTGAGAAGGAACCGGGGCATCGCCCCATCAGCTGCCCCCAGCCCCTTCCCATGAGCATGGGTTATGCGTCCAGTTGATCTACTGCTCTCCAAGGTGTGTGGACGAGAGAAGTGGAAACCGAGGAACTGACATGCACGGGTCAGCTCTGGACTCACAGACTTCCTGAGCTGAGCTCACTGGATACTGACTTCCAGATGGAGAAGGGCTTGTAGCCTGCTTCTGGGCTTTTCGGGAATGGCATCAGTAGGAAAGCACAGGTAGCAGGGCCAGTCGGGGAGAAAAGCTGAACTCAGATGCAATTATTACTGAAGCTCAGAGGCCCCTACTTATTGCTACAGATCTGGGACAGCCGTTCAAATTCGTCCATGGACCAGTCAATGGATACAGGGGACCCCCAGGATGGGGGCTTGATCTCAGACACAGCCACTCGCTTCAATTGAGGGCAGTGTCCAGGAAGGGACTCAGCCAGGAGTCACCAGCAGGCTCCACTCCCGGTGGCCAGGGGAGAGAGAGATGAGCTCCTGGAGCCTGGAGGGGACGCTGGGCACACGGTTCAAACTTGGCTCCCTTGCCCTGTTGAAGCCCTGTCTCAGTAAGCCAGGCTAGCTGGCAGGTGGTTAGAGAGGGGGGTGTACAGCCCCTCAGTCCCTTGAGCAACAAGCCCAAGGACACCCACAGAGCCCTGCATCCGACCCAGGACTCCTGACATCCAAGCCAGGGCTATTCCCACCGCAGCCCACTGCCTCCTAAACAGGGCCACAGCATGGCCCCAGGGACCTGGGGGTGGTGACGCCCCGTTGCTCCGGCTTCCTGTGGAGGCTCCGCTCAGAGCTCTATCTCCCCCTCCTGGCGGGACTAGAGATGTACCCAGAATGATGCCGTCCTGGGTCCAAAACCAAGGGGAAAAGCAAAGAAGCCAAGGAGGAGGGGATGCCAAGCCCCTCCCCGTGCAATCTAAGTCACTGTCATTTGCCTCTTTTAGAGTCTCCTGGTCCAGTCACAGAAGGGACCTGGAAACCCAAACAGGCTGAACCGTAGCCCGACCAAAATTGATGTGCTTGTCCTAACCTTCAGTAATTTACAGCATAAGTGTATTTGGAGAGAGGGTCTTTAAAGAGGAGAGTAAGTTAAAACGTGCTCACTAAAGTGGGTCTCATCTGATATGACTGCTGTTGTTATAAGAAGAGGAGATCAGGACATGGGCACATGAAGAGGGAAGACCACACGAGGACACCTGGAGAAGACACCCATCTACAAGCCCAGGAGAGAACCCTTGGAAGACACCAGCTCTGCTGGCACCCGGATCTCAGACTGTCGGCCTCCAGGACCCGGAGGAGATACACTTCTGCTGTTTACGCACCGCCCCCCCAGTCTCTGATACTTCGTGACAGCAGCCCTAGCAAACCAATACAGAACTCCAGTCCTCCCCTCCCCTTTTGGTTTCCATTCCTGTTTCTCTCCCCGCTCCCTCCCCACCATCCCACTCTTTTTCATTCCCCATCTCTGAAGATAACCCTTGTCACTCACTCTACAAATGTTTAGCAAGCATGACAATGCGCTGGTTCCTAGAGGTAGATGAATAAAAACTTGTATTTGCGTAACAAATATTGACTGAGCCCCTAGTAGGTTCCAGGCTCTGTTCTAGGCATTGGGTTATGATGATAAGCAGGAGAGAAGCAATCCGGCATTCAAGGTGCAGACAGTCTGGTGGGGGAGACTGGCCCACGAACATCTTCCACCAAGTTCCAGGTTCCAATTCTAGACGGAGGCCCAGCTGCTCGGAGGAGGAAGTCACAAACGCCTTCGAGAGTGGAGAGAAGAGGGCCCAGGAAGCCAGAAGGGACAGGTGGTGCTTGTGTTAGGCTGCAAGGATGAGCAGCAATTCTCTCTCCCTCTCATTCTCCAGGAAGGCATCCATCATAAAGTAGGGCCCAGCAAGCATTTGCTGACCACATGAGCAAATGGGATTAAAGAGGCCTGTCTCAATGGATGGTCAGACAGAAGTGGGGGACAGATGGAGGCATGGGACGGGCAGGCCGTGGCAGAAAGAAGGAAAAGAAAAGAAACTCGCCCCAGAGATGTTGGCCCTCCCAAGGTGACATGTGCTCTGATCTGAAAGTTAATTATGTTATTTGGATGTTTTATTTTCCATCCTGCTTAATAATTACAACAGAACCCAAAGTGTGCGATAACACTGAATCGTTATAAAATTAGATTTAATTATTCTCCCAACTCACAGGAATTAACAAGCTTCGAACAAAGCACAGGCTTTAAAACACAGGCATTTGCCAAGGCAGGTGTCTCCCTCTTGATCCTTCCAATCCCTCTGAATCAGAAGGTAAAGGGCCGAGTCAATGGCTTCTCCCCACCCCCACCCCACCCCAACACAGGAGTGTGGCACGAGGAGGCACAGCTGCACACACATGCCCTTCGTGCCCATGGAAGCACTCTGGCTGGTCCTCCTGGGTTAGGGAAACTCCCAGCAGTCAGAACTGTAGGCTTATTCATTCGGTGCTCCTTCACTCAACAAAAATGTACAGAGTGCCTTCTATGTGCTGGGCATCAATCATCCTGGGTCTGCGGGAGATAAGGGGAACAGGACAGGCGAGGTCTGTCCTTGAACAGTGACCATCTCGAGCCAGGGAGACGAGTCTAATAAGCAAGGGAAATATCAGAAGGTAAGAAGGGCTGGGCGGAGCATTGAAATCAGGTGTCGTGCCCAGGGAGGGGGAAGCTGGCTACTTTAGACCCGGTGGCCGACCTCAGAGGGCTCTCTGAGGAGGTGACAGTTCAGCTGAGGTCTAAATAAAAAGGAAGAGCCAGCGCACAAGAAGCAGGCTCAGCAAGAAGCAGGAACAGCAAGAATGACGGAGAGACAGCAAGGAGGAGTGACGGAGTGAGGGACAGCAGGATATGTAGTGGTGACACACAGCAGATAAGCCTTGGAGATGTGGGTAAGGAACTGAATTATAGTTGAAGGGCAAAGGGACACCATTGGGCTTAAGGGGTACATGGAGTAGGGTCCAAAACAGATTTTTTTTTGAATTTCGAAAAATCCTTCTGGCTGCTGTGTAGAATAGGACACTGGAAGAGTAGTGAGGGGGCTCCTGCAGCCAAGATGATGTTGGGATCCGTATCTGTCTATCCTGCTCCAAAAAATTACCCTTAATCTCTCAGTGCCTCAAATATCCATTCACATCTCATTTTGTACATTGCTCTGTGGCTCAGAAGGTACTTCTGCTTCTTAATGACATTTGATTTTGATCCTACTGACAAATGTAAGGAAAAGGTACTGTCGTCCCTTCCTCGCAGAGGAGACTGGGGCTCAGAGAGGTTGAGTGACCTGCCCAAGGTCACACATATAGTTAGTGGCAGAGCCAGGAAGAATATCTCCCTGTGATGAAAGAGATGGCTTAAAAAAAAAAACAAAAACCAGAAACCAAAACAAAACAACAAAAAACCAGAGTTACAGAGCTGAAAGAGAAGAGAGAGAGTGATTTCTGGACCCACAATGCCCAGTAACAAGTGTGTTGGGCAAAAAGTCCGAACTTTTACAAGCCTAATGAGCCTAATCTCATCCTTCAAAGAGGTCCCCAGTGTGACTGGACACTCACTCTAACAAGACACTTGGAACTTGGAGCAGGGCATTTTGGGAGGCAGGGGGAGAGGCAGATGGGCACTGGCTTTGCAGCCAAAGGTCTTCAGATGGGCTTGCGAGTCAGCGGTTTCCCGCCTGCGCCACGTGGCCCCTATGCGTCTGACTCCTCAACCACAAGAAGTATTAACCCGGCTTTGAAGGTGGCCCAGGGCATTTTCTTTGAGTCTCCGTGGGGAAAATCTTTGTTCACGGGGTTCATTTAGATCTTTTGGAAACAGAGCAGAGCTGCTGGGAGTTGGGGAATACGTGAGTGCGGACAGCAGGGACACTGAAGCCCAAAACACTGTTCCCTCTGCGCTTGGAGCTGGGCGGGCTGGGCTGCTCCTGGGCTCCGCTGGAGGAGCCCACGGGTCCATTTCGTCCTGGGCCCAGGCAACACCCCCACCTAGTGGCTACTTTCTCCGATCTCCTCTCTCCAGGATGCGGGGGAAGAGTCGGGTGTACCAGGAGGCTTTGTGCGGAATCATTTGGCCCCTGGCTGAAATTCAGATTCTGGAGTGGTGCGCATGAAGGAGGGCACCCGAGGGAATGAGCGTTGGGTGTTCTACGCAACACCTTTGAAACTAATCATACACGACACGTTAATTAATTGAATTTAAATTAAAAAAAAAAAGAAATACAGATTCTGACTCACAGGTCAGGGGATGGCGCCTGAGACTCTGCATTTCTAAGGAGCTCCCCAAAGATGCCGGTACTGATGGTCCTCAGACTTCAAACGACAAGAAAACGACAAGAAAAATGACATTCCTGAGCAGCCCTGAGCAACAGCAAACTAGCAAGCATTCATCCATTTCAGGTCGTCCGTGGCCCCACTGTACCAGCCCTGCCACGCTCTGAGGCACGCACTAGCTCTGTGTCATTGGGCAGGTTACTTAACCTCTCTGTGCCTCGGTTTCCTCCTCTGTAAAGGGATGAAATGAGAATAACACCTACCACTTAAGGTTCTTGGAAAGAAGTGAGCTGATGGGTAAAACACTACTCGGCCATTTGTAATGGCCGCAAGAGAATTCACTACCTTTATAATGCAAGGCGCTCCTTTATCAGTCCTTTGAAAACCTCATTAAGTCAGGCAAACTGGGAAGAATTTTTAAGTGGTGAAGATTCTAAACTACGGAGTACTTTAAAAATGAAGCAGCTGTAAAGTGCCAGGCATACCTTTCCCGCTCCTTTTTTCTGGCCAAAGAGCAGCTTTCCAGGGTTGATCCCATCCTCAGCCTGCCCGAATAACTCCTATTTCACTTTGCAAGGGTCCCCAGAGGCCCAAGCTTTGGCCAATAGGAACGCTCCCTCCCCCAGGCTCAGTGATTGGCTCCGGACTGGGCACGTGATCTGGGCCAGGCCCACCCACGGACCCTCTGGGGCGGTTGCCAGAGAGACTGGGGGAGGGACCCGGTAATTTCTCTGGGATCAGTGACTGGGAAGAAATGAAGTCCTGGCACTTCCCGATTCATGTTAGCTGCTGCAGAGAGCGAGCCTGCCTGAGCAAGGGGCCATACAGAAGAAATCTGAGCCGAAAAGAGAAAGCTCTGGGGGCACCGTTTGAATTCCTGAATCTTGACTCCAGATGCCCAAACTCCGGAGTTACATTAGGCCAACGATTTCGTTTTTATTTCTTAAGTAGGATTCCGTTGAGTTACACCTGAAACTTTACTAAGGAGTCCTGTGACAGGTGTTACAGCATGTCTGTCCTCGGTGCTGTGATGCCCTGATCTAAAGTGTCTTTCTTTGCATTCCTTGCCCCTCACCGCAGTGAACGATAGGATGGGTGTGCCATTCTAGAGATGGGGAAAGTGAAGGAAGTATCACGTCTAGGTCACACGGAGGGGCGGGGTGCAGAACTGGACTCAATCTTGTCTGTCCCGCTCTGAAGCCCTCGCTATCTGCATTAATCCATATTGCCTTCTCTGAGCCCACCACTCCTCTCTCCCTGGAGGAATCAATTCCTCCCCGGAAAACGTTGATGTTGAACGTTGATTGATGATTCTCAAAGGGTGATTGCATCACCGCCTGCCCTGTGAACTTGTCAGAAATGCAAATTCTAGGCCTCCACCCAGACCTCCTGAATCAGAGCCTCTGGGATGGGGCCAAGATCTGTTTTAAGGAGCCCTGCAGGACATTCAGATGCACACCGAAGTACAGACCCTTCTTCCAAATGGGAACAAATCAGCTTCATGTGAGTTGAATTAGGTATTTGCTGAGCACTGTGTGCCAGGTCTGGGAGTATAGAGATAAACCAGATGATGCCCTTGACCTCCAAGAGCTCCCAGCGTGGTGGGAAATGCCAGATCAACACTGCACATCCACCGAGCAAACATTTCCGGTCGGGGGCACCCCTGTTTCCTTGGCCATAGCAAACACTTTCAAACCTCCAGGACTTCACATACACACCCCACGTGCCTCTGCTCTCCGGATCTGGAAGGCTCTTACTCTTGCTTCAATATCTGGCTTCAGCATCATCCCTCTGAGGCCTCCCAGCAGAATTCATCAGCCCTCAGCCAGGAGGGGTCCCAGGGCAGTGTTTCCAGTCCTCTCCCAAGGTACTAGCCACATTAGCAAGGGTTGTGAAGCCGGTTTCTCACACCCACCTGTAAGTAATTTGAGAGCAGGCACTGTGTCCCATTCATCTCCCATCCCCAGAGCCCTGAGCAGGGCCTGGCACACAGCAGGAGCCAATAAATGTGTGATGAATGGGTTAATAAGGGAATTAAAAGCAGACTTGAAGGACAGAAGGGGCTTTGAAGCGCAGCCCGAGGAGTGGGGTCTACAGTCTGCTCTTCTAGCACTGGCATTGCCTGGGAGCTTGTAGGTATTGCACAACCTTGGGACCACTCCAATCCACTGAATCACAGTCCTTATTGTCACAAGATGCTCCGGTGACTCTTGCATTTTCAAGTTTGAAAATCTCTGCAAGGGGCTGCCTTACCCTCCTCTACCCATGCTTCAAAGAAGTATTAGGGGTTGATTTTATGCACATGGAATACATATATAGGCACTGTCAGCCAAAGCACTTTCCTCTCCCCCTGGGAAAACTCCCGAACTTTGACAGCTTCTGAAAGAATGAGAAAGCCAGAGACAGAGAGCTTCTTATTTCCCCACACCCAGGACACAGCCGCCGGGCAACACTCTAGGAAGGAAACAGAGACACTGCTTCCTCTCTCGACTCGACGTCTGGCACCACAAAGACTTTCAAGAAAGATACACAGAGCTTAGTTCTGGTCGAAAAGTCTCCACTCATCTAAGAATGCAATCGATAATGGGAAGGGGAAATCGATGGCTCCAGGAGATCCATCTCCCTGTGTATTTATGGAGCACGGATCCCAGGGTGGCGGGAGGCTTCGGCAAACTGGACAGTTCGTGCCTGCTTCCTGGAGATCCTGCTTCCCTTCCCAAGAATTATGGGGTGTCCTTTGTCTCTGCTTGATAACACCCTGGAGTTACAGAGCCATTTAGAAACGAATTGGCTCATTTTTCTCCCTCCCCCTTGCTCACGGTGACAGGTCACCCTGGCCCAGGAGTTATTAAGGGGACAGATAGGACACTTTGCCCGTTCCATCTGGCCCATGTCTGGCTTCACCAGCCTCCCTCTGTTGCCAGCAGGCCTTAAAGCCTTAACTCCTCATCAGAGATACAGCATTTCAGAAAAAAAAAAAAAAGAAAGAAAGTTGAGAAATTGAGAGGTAGGGTTTTATTTTACCAGGTATTTTTTTTCTCCTTGAAGGTAATACATTGTCGGGGGGGGAGGGGTTGTCTGAAAAATGTCCCATCTTTTTTCCCACCTCCAAATATGTCATACCTGATAGTCCCATGAGAAGATGTTGTGTGACAATGCAGTGTTTATTTCCCCCCAAGACTGGCAAAGCCACTTCCTAAAATGAAAGTCCTTGCAAGAGCAGCAGGGAGATAAGGCACTGAACCTCTCTGGGGCCTCAGTTTCCCCATCCATGCAAATGATAAGCCCAAGCACTGGAGTCACTTCCGGGAAGGTGCTTCAGGCACTGCAGCTTGGGACACACCCAACAGCCCTTAACTCACACCCATCTGTGAAGTTCTGTCATAAGAATATCAACTGCCCTGAATCGCCTCCAGCCCTCTAGAAGCCGGTGACCCTTGTCACAGCGAGTGGCCTGGGCAGTTGTTAAGGGTCTGGTCCTGCCACTTGTTAGCTGGGGATGGGACGATGGGCAAGTCACCTAACCTCCCTGAGAATCTTTGCGTGGTCAGAATGGTAATAAGAATGCCCCACAGGGATGAGGGAGAGGTAAATGAGAATACATTCAGAAACCCATTAGGGGTGCCTGGGTGGCCCCATCAGTTGAGTTCCAACTCTTGGTTTTGGCTTGGGTCATGATCTTGAGGTTGTGGTCTCGAGCCCCAAGTCAGACTCTGCACTCACCAAGGAGTCTGCTTATGATTCTCTCTCTCCCTCTGTCCCTCCCCCTGCTGGCTCATGCTCTCTCTCTTTCTCTCTAAAATAAATAAAACCTTAAAAAAAAAAAAAAGAAAGAAAAGAAACCCATCAGGGAGAGAGATTAGAATGGGGTAAACCACACTCATATTTAATCTTCAAAGCCGTGGTCCTAACTGTTATTTACCCCATTAGAGCAATGAGGAGCCCGAGATTCACCTACAGTTAACAGCTCAAGGTCACATGGTACCAAGCAGCAGAGCCAGGAATTACACTCGGGGGTCTGATTCCACTGGGTTATACAGATTTCTCAGTAAAACCAGAACAGTTTCCAAGAGGGGCGCCTGGGTGGCTCAGTCGTTAAGCGTCTGCCTTCAGCTCAGGTCATGATCCCAGAGTCCTGGGATTGAGCCCCGCATAGGGCTCCCTGCTCTCCCTCTCTCACTCCCCCTGCTTATGTTCCCTCTCCAGCTGTGTTTCTCTCTGTCAAATAAATTAATAAAATCTTAAAAAAAAAAAAAAGAACAGTTTCCAAGAAACTGAGTAGAGTTGCCCCCAGGCTAGCCCTTGAAGGTGGGGAGCCCCACCCCTTCTGCCCCCAGTGCTTGAATGTAACAGACGCTCCCTACAAACTCCCGCCCCTGAGACTTCAGGCAGAGGGCTGATAGTGCCTCCAGATGTTTCCAGCTTTAGGAAACCTTCACCATCCCTTGAAGGTTTCCTTGGCTTCACCTCCGGCTGGCAAATAGTCCCGTTAGTAAACTCTCCCAGATGGGTGACCTCCTTTGGTTGAGTCATCTGTCTCTTGCTGGGCTTCCTACAAGGAAGGGTTGGAGTGACATTCATCTGCACTCCCTTGAGCTCTAAGGGAAAGGAAATGGGCTCCAACCCCTGCATTTGAGTCACGTGCCTCAGGGAACCTCAGGCATTGGCAGCAGCGCTGGGAAGAGTGAGGCACCTTTGAAGCCAGAGATCTCTGAGTTTGAATCCTGGTTCAGCCTTTTACCAGTTTGTGTAAGTTACTTTCTCTGTGCCTCAACTCCTCACCTATAAAATGGATATAAAATAATGCATAGGCTTTTTGTGAAGAAGAGGTAAAAATATTACATGGACGCCTCCAGCACATCTTAAAGCACTCAGTAAATATCAGCTGATTATTGGGAGCATGATCCCCTGCCCACAGACCTTTTTATTCCTCTGTATCTTTGCACATGCTTTTCCCGCCATTCAAACAAAATGGCGTTTGTCTCTTTCTTTGCCTGGTAAACTCCTATTCATCCCTCAAGACCCAACTTAAATATCACCTCCTCAGGAAAGTAGCAAGCTAGAAGAGTTGCTCCTCCCTGTCCACAGCAGTAGTTACCAATCTGGGGTGTCAGATCCTCAGAGGAGCAAAGGGAATACAAGGACCCCCTGATTTGAATATACACCTATCACTCTCTAAAGGCTGAATAAGTAAAATGTCCTACAGTGTATGAATAGCTCTTCTGTGAATGGTTGCCACTGCTGTTGTGATTAAGAAAATACAAAATAATTATAGAGTGTTGCCAATCACTTAATATTGTTGTGTCATGCAGTCCTTCAGTTAATGTGTACTAACAGTGCAAGGACCAGCATCTGAGATATCATAAAATTATCTTTGTCATTTGTTTTGTGTCTGTGTGCCTTTATGTTCATAGAAAAAGATCTAAAGGACACCCTTCCAGCCAATGGTGCTCACTCTGGAGAATGTATGCTATCCTTGCTTGTGATTTCCCCGAGGGAGTGATGTATAAGTAGGGTCTTGATGAATGAATAGGACTTTACCAGGCAGAGAAAGAGAGAAACATTTGTGGATACATATATATGTGGCTGGATGAGATCTCCAGTATTAATCTAGTTGGTTCTCTGTATCTGCCCCTCCCACCCCACCCCCAGCGCTTTCTATCTGACTTTAGGAAGGAGAAAGGAAAATTCTGTAAAGAATTAAGTGCCTGTTGGCGTGATTGCCAACAATGAGACAAGCTTGAGAGAAGGGTGGGTGACAGAGGGGACAAACAGACTCCTTATTTTGATGACAGGGTCGCCAATGTCACATTGCTAAGGGCTAGGGATACAAGAAGGAGAGTAATTCCTGCTATTTTTTGCAAATAATCTAGCCCAAGATGGTAGAAACAAGGAAAGCCAGCAAATCTGTGAGGCCTAAGGCAAGAAACTCCTCTTCCTCACATCTATAAAGCCCCTTTAACCCCTACTTTTGCATTCACTCCTCTGATAATCCCATGTATCAGTTACCTGTAACTGTGTAACGCATGGCTCCCAAGGTTGTAACTGAAAACAATGTACCTTTATTACCTCCACCTTTTAACGGTGTGCAAGGAGTTTGGTCGGGGGGGGGGGGGGGCTAGCTCAGAGCCTCTCATAATGCGACAGTTGAGATGTCAGCCAAAGCTCCACTCATCTGAAGGCTGGACTGGGGCCGGAGGGTCTGCTTCCACAACCAGCTCCCTCACATGGCTATTGGCGGGCGACCCCAACTGTTCGCCACATGGACCTCTCCACTGGGCCATGTGAGTGTCCCGGCAACATGATGACCAGCTTCCTAGAGAGCAAAGTGGCAGACAGAGTGCCTCTTCTGACCTGGACCCAGAAGTCACAGGTCAACACACTATAGTCTATGCACTAAAGGCAAATCACTAACATAGCCCACAGTAAAGGGGAAGGGAACTGGGTTCCACGTTTTTAAGGGGAAGAATACCAAAGGACTTGTGAGCATATATATTTTAAAGACAACAATCTGGTCACCGAGTATTTTCATCTCTCCCACACTCAAAGTGTACTTCCCCATCTTGAAAGGACTAGATCTGGACCTCAGTGATGGACCCTGCCCAGGATCCTTCCCTCATCTAAATGTTGTCGTTCTGGTAGAAAGATTCCTACAGCCAAGAATTTCCAAAGGAGACAAGAGAAAACAACAAAGATTCTGCTTTCTCTGATGAACCAGTAAAGGGTCATTAAGCACTCAGAAGTATAAAGCGACACCCAAAATACTTAATAATTGCCAGGGATTACTTGTGAGGAATGGCACAGAGAAAAGAGATGGGGGAAATGAACAGTTTAAAGCCTGCAAAGTGGTTTTGCTCTCAGGAGACCTAAGAAAGATGCTTAAAGTTCAATTCCCTTTGAAGACAAAAAGATTTGAAAGATTCAGAAGCCAGGGGCTGGAGGCGGGGGCTCCCTTCACTGGGAAGGATGTAGGCCAACATCATTTCCAAAGGGATCTGGGGGTAGAGGGTGGGGGGGATATGCTGAATGAACCCAGCTCCCAGCCCTTGTTTGAAAAGAAACTTTTAAAAAACAATGAGCAAATGTTTGCCAGAAATATGACAGAACGGGGATTAATATCATTATATTCAAAGATATCATATAAATACATAAGAAAAAAAACATTAACCCCTAGTAAAGAAGTGGGCAAAGAACAGGAAGTTCATAAACAGAAAAAAATGGTTAATAAACAGAAAAATACAAACCTTCACTAACATATGCTAAATTAACAATTAGATCTTTTTTTTTACCCATGAAATAAGCAGAGATGTTTCTTCTTAAGAAATGTTGATTAGAACATGTCAAACTTGAACAGATCTATTCCGTGATAGGTGTACCTCTGTCCAACCTTCTTTGAAACACATAATAACAGGCATTAAAAGTTCATATCCTTTGGCTGAATCATTCTATCACTAGAAAATTTTAAGATTTTTTTTTTGAGAGAGAGAGAAAGAGCTTGCAAGTGGGGGGAGAGGCACAGAGAAAGAGAGAGAATCTCAAGCTGACTCCTTGCTGAGCAAAAAGCCTGACACGGGGCTCGATCTCAGGGTCCTGAGATCATGACCTGAGCCAAAATCAAAACTCAGCTGCTTAACGGACTGAGCCACCCAGGCACCCCTCTGTCACTAGAAATTTAACCTAAGAAAATAAGTAAAGATATGAACAAAGATTCATATATAGAAATAGTCATCATAGGATTAATTATAATAGAGAAGAAGTAGAAACTACCCAGACATTAAACACCAAGGAAATGATTAAGTACATTCATTTAATCTACATACAATAAACATATAATGGTACATTCAAATAATGAAATATGAACATGGGATAGAAGTCATATTTTCCAAAAATATTTAATGGCATGAGGAATTGTTCACAATATGACATCAAATGAAAATATAAGACACAAAACTGAATATGTAATAATACCCATAGGTACAAATATGTGATTTTGGAATACAGAATCATGGGTATAGAACAGAACATGAAAGGAGATATATCGGAACATTAACAGTGAGAGTTTAATCAAGAAAAAAATGTTACAGCTATAAAGGGCCTTCGGATAAAACATGGGATGCTACAGGAAAGATTAGGCTGAAATCAGATTTTCTTTTAAATTATATGATATAAGCCTTGAATTCCATTCTGCCTGAGTAAAACTGCACTTAAAATACTACTCATCATTTATTTCCAGAGCACTTTGATGTTTTAAGGTTTCAAGGATAGAGAGACAACAAAGTCAGAGGCCCTAGTCTCAAAGACCTTGTTTGTCATCAGATGGGGGCAGTGGGAGGATACACCAATAATTGCAGCAGAATATAGGAGGCCCAATAAAAACGAGCAGAGAGTGACTAACTCCCAGCATCCAAGGAGAGCCTGGAAAGTTTCTAGGAGGGGCAAGGGGAAGAATATTCCAATGAGTCTTGAAAGATCTATAGAAGTTGGCCAGGTAAACAAAGAGAAGGCAGAAAAGTCCAGGTAGAGGAAACTAACTGCATGTGTATGGTGGGTAAAATAACACTCTCCCCCCAAAGATGTCCATGCCCTAATCCCTGGAACCTGTAAGGAGGTTCCCTTATGTGACATAAGGAACTCTGCAGATGTGATAAAGATTAAGGACCTCGAGCTGGAGAGTCACGTAGATCATCCAGGTGAATCCAGTCAGGGTCCTTAAAATCAGAGAGTCTTCCCTAAGCTCGGGGAGAGGCAACAGCACAAGAATGGGTCAGAAAGATGCACACTGCCAGCCTTAAAGACAGAGAGAGGAAGCCAAGGACTGTGCCAGCCTCCGGACGCCGGCAGAGGTAAGGGAACGGATTCCTCCCCAGAGTTCCTAGGAAAGAAAGGCAGAGGAGTCAACACTGTGATTTCTGTTCCAGCTCACAGACTATGTTTCAGACTTCTAACCCACAGACACGCAACATAATAAATTTATGTTGTTTCAAGCCACGGGGGCTGTGATCGTTTGTTACAGCAGCAGTAGAAAACAAATACACCGTGCAAAGGCATGCAGATGCCAGGCTGCAATGCACATGGGAGGAAGAGACAATGAGATCAGCAGTCACCATGTAATATTTATAGATCACTGGCCAAACATCAGTTCCTTGCTTCCGCTCTGTGTGAGACCCAGCGTTCACCCTCAGAGCTCACAGGCCAGTAGAAGACACAGACCAGTAATAGAAAAAAAAAAAAAAGTGACAGAGGGGGCGCCTGGGTGGCTCAGTCCCTTAAGTGTCCAGCTCTTGATCTCAGCTCAGGTCTTGATCTCAGAGTTGTGAGTTCAAGTCCAGCACTAGGCTCCCTGCTGGGCATGGAATGCATTTAAAAAAAAAAAAAGTGACTGAGGGTCCTGGGAAGCTCAAAGGAAGGCAAGACTGGTGTGCCTGGGGGACTGGTGGTGGCTCCTTTGCGTAAAGATCATTGGGTTGGGTCTTTCCTGGGCAAAGGGCCTTCCAGGTTGGAGAACAGCATGAGCAAACACACTGAAGGTATCTTGGCATATCTAAGGAAGGGCAAGTTGTCCAAGCTAACCAGAGCCTGGGCAAAGCTGAAGTGTTGGGAGCTCCAGAATGACCAGCTCATGAAGGGCCTTGAATGTTGGGTTAAGGGAAGAGGATGGAGCATCTAATTCTTGGCAAAGAATGTGTTTCCCTTCTAAATCCCCGATGCACTGGTATTTTCGGGAGATGAGAGAACTTCCAGGTCTGGAGAGCTGGAAGGCATTCAGATGGCGCTAAGTCAGGAGGCCGGGAGGCTGGGCCTCTGGGGTCCCCAGCTGGAAGCTGGTTGGCCACCTGGCAACAGCTCAGCTCATATATGCCACCAGGTCCGTCTGTAGGTGGCATTCCCTTTCCATGGGACCTTCCTGAAAAGCGACACAGAGACTGAAGCCTCTTTCTCTCCTTGTTTTTATCTCATGCCTCCCCACGCATACTCTCAAATCCCCTTTACTGTGCCTTCCCTATCCCTCTCGAGGCCACTGCTGTATACTCCAGGCTCTCCCTTGACAAATACGGGTTGGAAGAGATAGAGGAATGGTATCATCTGAAGGCGAGGAAGGCTAGAGCGCCTCGATCATAGCACTTAGTCGTCTTGGTCTTTATCTCCAGCTTTGCCTGTGAACCAGGTTCAGTAGCATGTCCTCCAGGAAGCCCTCCCAGCCTTGCCCAAACAGAGCCAACCCTTATCTCCCATGTGCCCCCACTATACCTATACCCACCTCTCCCACTGGATGACACCTATTTGTAGAATGCAGAGGACCACTGGGGTTTGAGGCAGAGGTTGGTCAGATGTTCACCAAGTTCATATCCTCTTCCTAGGCTCCTAGCCCAGCTTCCTTTCGCACCCCCTCAGCACTGGAGGGGCTCCGTCAATGGAATGTGAGCAGAAATGAGGTGCCCCTTCCAGGACAAGGCAGTTAAGGAGTGCCCCCTCCTCTGGTTCTTCTTGCCCGCCTCTCCTCCTCAGAAGCTGTGCATGGGGCTCCAGATGGAAGGTACCAGAACCCAAACCACAACTGGGAGAAGGATGGCCTGAGTAGGAGCAACCACAGAGCACTGTACATGAACGAGATGCTGCTTTTTAATGTGTTGATTCCCAAAATCTGAGTTTTATAGCAACTGACATCTAGGGAAGACAGTCACATGGAAGTCCAGTGGCCCCACCTAAGATGTCTTGTTTCCGAGCTAATGTTCTCATGTTCGCCTCCATCGACTGAGTTCCTGCTTCTTAGCGGGTGCCCTGCTCAGCCCTGCACTGACCAGGATGTGAAATTTCCCCCCTTCTTCAATGTTTACACATACACACGTAAAATCCCACTCGCAGGCACATTACCAATGATCAACGGAGCCCCCACTGCATCACACCCCCATCCGAGGGTAACTGCCTGGCCCTTGTCTTCATCTGCTTCCCTCGATCTTTCTTTTTTTTTTTTTTTTTAAGATTTTATTTATTTGACAGAGAGAAACACAGCCAGAGAGGGAACACAAGCAGGGGGAGTGAGAGAGGAAGAAGCAGGCTTCCCACCGAGCAGGGAGCCCAATGTGGGACTTGATCCCGGGTCTCCGGGATCATGACCTGAGCCGAAGGCAGTCGCTTAACCAACTGAGCCACCCAGACGCCCCTCCCTCGATCTTTCTGGCCCCTCTTCCTCTATCTTCCCTTCTCCTCAACCCCAACTCAGCAGAAGAATCAGTGACACCCTCTCATTTCAGCCAGGGGAGCCCTCCTCTCCTCTGATACCTTGCACCTGCCGGCAAGGTGCAGGCTCGCCTTAGACAGATGGGAGGGCTCGCTTTCCTGTGGGGCACAGAGGACTACCGGAGGCTGTGCAGGAGCTGGCCAGGCAAGGTCCTGTGCTTCCGCAATAGCTGTCCATTAAGACCCCCCAGGGAGCTTTCAAAAGATGCAGAAGTCCCCGAGGTTCTGAATAATTGGCGTGGGCAGTGCTCATCTCATCAAATGATTACGGTGTGTGGCCCAGCAAGAGAACTCCTAGCAACAACACATCCAGACTGGGCTGTGGGGCTTGACCCTATGCTCTTGGTCCCAGGCTGGGTGGCAAGAAGAGGAATCAGCCCCACCCTCTGATCCCGAGTCTACCAGGGCACTTTCCCAAGTAAGAACCCCTGCGCCCTAGTAGAGGAGTCCCCACACCAGCTGCTAGTACTTCTCTGCTCACCTTAGTATATCTGCTTCTGGGCCATTCTCCTTGTCTAGATCCTGCACTCCTCAAAGTCAGGGACCCGGTCTTACGCTTCTGGTGAAGTAGGTGCTCAGTTTGTAGAGGGATGAGGTAGAAGAGGGTTGGGTGGAACCCCAGGGGAAGATTCCCACCCCAAGGACAGAATGCAGGCTTCACTGGCCCTCGCTTCAGAGAGACATCCTACACTGCAGAAGGGGCCTTGGGCTCATGCCCTGGTCCGACCAGCATTCTGCCCTTCACTCAGATGGGAGCTGCGACCCCAACTCCACTGCCAGCCAGGCGTTTCCCAGAGCAGGATTTCTCAGTGGCGGCACCACTGACATTTTAGATCAAATCATCCTTTATCCAGGTGGGAGGGTTATCCTGTCCATTGTAGTACATTTAGCAGCAACCCTGGCTTTCACCTACTAGATGTCCCCATTGCCTCCAGACATCACCACATGTCCCCTAGGCAGCAAAATCACCCCTGATTGAGAACTACGATCCCAGAGGTTTGGGCCTCCTCAGGTATAGCCCCTATCCTAGCAGAGCCCCTCACGGCATTCGGGAGACTACGGGGAACTTACTCAGGTAAGATCACCCAGTCCCAAACTCCAGAAAGGTCTGCGGGCAGATGGCCCAGCCAAGGGCTCAAAGCCATAAAGCCTGCCAGACCTCATCGGGAGGTCAGGGTGGGCGTGACGAGTAAGGACTCCCATGACAGGGTGGAGGACCAGGGCTCTTGCTCTCTCTGGACTTCTCTGACTTCCAGTCGAGGAGCTGCAGCTCTGGAAAAGGGCAGGCAGCGGCAGTCATGGCACTGAGGTCTCCTTCCCCCCAGAGGCCGGGCTCCGGATTTCTGCACGTCCAGAGGGTGGGCAGACTCGAGAGGTCTGGCCACTGCCTGGACACCCGCCCCTGGAATGCCCCTGAGCACAGTGGAGAAAGGTGACTCCTTTTTCCTTCCTTTTGGGCCCATGAGGCTAATCGTAAAATACTCTCTGCTTCCAAGTCTATAGGAGAAAATGCCTTCTAAATCCATTAAGTTGCTAATGCATACATTTGCAGACGAGAAGGAAAGGTGCAGGATTGATGGATGTACTTGTCATATTTACGGTTTGTAGTCATGTGATTAATGGGCTTTGTGGTTTATAAGGCAATGCTCATTTCACTCTCCTCTTTAAGCTCCGGGTGATTTATAGGACCCCGCATTGCTGTTGCATTTCAGTGGGATGACAGTGATAACATTTTATCACCTTGGATTATCAATTAGTCTCCTTTGAGAAAAGGCTGTCCCCGAGTCTTATGGGAACAGGGTGGGAAGAGGGGATACTTCTTGAGAGCATCTGGGACTGGCTACTTAGAGATCAAGGCCTTTCTCCCTGAGAGCTGCATCCCACTTCATCCCCAAGATGAGAGGCTGCAGGCATTGGGAGGCAAGACTGGAGCTTCGACCCTCCTGCCCCAGGGCCCCCTCTCACCCCTCATCAGGCTCTGCTCCTTGCAGTCCGTCCCTCCTCCCTCCCCACTTGGATCCACATACAGCCTCCGGAGGGATGGTTACAGGCCGATTTGGGTCTTCCCAGAATTCGTGTTGAATCCTTTTTTTTTTTTTTTTTTAAGATTTTATTTATTTATTTGACAGAGAGAAACACAGCTAGAGAAGGGGGAAGTGAGACAGGGAGAAGCAGGGAGCCCGATGAGGGACTCAAACCCGGGATTCTGTGACCATGACCTGAGCCAAAGGCAGATGCCTAATGACTAAGCCACTCAGGCACCCCGTGTTGAATTCTTTTTAATTAATTTATTTAAATTCAATTAGCTGGGGCACCTGGGTGGCTCAGTCGCTTAAGCGTCTGCCTTCCGCTCAGGTCATGATCCCAGAATCCCGGGAGCCTGCTTCTCCGTCTCCCCACTGCTCATGCTCTATCTGTCACTATCTCTTTCTCTCAAATAAATAAAATCTTTAAAATGAATGAATAAGTAATTCAATTAGCCAACTTACAGTACATCATTAGTTTCACATACAGTGTTGAATACTTTACCGGTTGAATTCTAACCCACATTCTGTCCGGGTGTGACTATCTATGAGATGGGGTCTTTTTTTTTTTTTTAACATGAAATTTTTTAAAAGATTTTATTTATTTATTTATTTGACAGAGAGAGATCACAAGTAGGCAGAGAGGCAGGCGGGGGGGCGGGGGGGGGAAGCAGGCTCCCTGCTGAGCAGAGAGCCTGATGCGGGCCTTGATCCCAGGACCCCGAGATCAAGACCTGAGCCGAAGGCAGAGGCTTTAACCCACTGAGCCACCCAGGCGCCCTGAGATGGGGTCTTAAAGGGATAGTTAAGGTGCAGGATTGCACCACCAAAAGAGGTCTTATGGGTGGGCACAAACCCAGTGTGACTGGTGTCCTTATAAGAGATCAGGACGCAGACACACGCAGGGAGAAGACGCCATCTGCAAGCCACAAGAGAGGTCTCAGAAGATACCAATCCTGCCAACACCTTGATCTCAGACTTCTAGCCTCCAGAACGGTGAGGAAATTGTCTTCCGTTTAAGCCCTCTGGTCTGTGGTACTTTGTTGTGGGAGCCCCCCAAAACTAACACAAGGATCCCCCTTTCACATGTATGTCCTTCCCTAAAACCTCCACAGTCATCACTGCTTTCTCAATTGTGACCCTGGCCATAGCAGTTGGCCTGGTGGTGCCTCAGTTTTCCTCATCTGTAAAGTGGAAAGCAGAGTAGCCGGAAGCATTGAAGTGCCTAGCACAGTTCCTGAGCCGCGCCTCATGCTGCCATGGATACCAGAACACCTTCTTCCCTAGCCCTCCTCCCATGAGATTACTTCTGGCTCTGAGTCCCAGGCTAAGTGCCTCCTCTTCTTGGAAACCTCTCTGCTTCCCCAAAAGATGTTGTTCCCCTACACCGTCTCTGCCCTCATCCCACTGGGTCTGTCTGCTGCTCTACAGCCTTGCTTCATGGTGACTCTGTGAGTTTCTTGAGTATGGGGCTGGATCCACACCTCGTCTGTCACCCACACACAGCACCGGGTCTGGTGCTTGATATGAGGGCCCGGAAGGGCCGCAGACAGGCTGAGCAGGAGCCCAGGAAGGTATCTGGTGTGATCCTGAGAGCCACTCACATGCAGTCCCCTACACCTACACTTTTATCCCATCCTCTCTCTTTCTCCTCCTCCCCTGTTCTGCTTCTGCCTCTGGTCATTCATCCAACAGATATGAGTCAATGCCCACAATGTGCCAGACAGACAGAGAAGGCCCCTGTCCTTGGGGGCTTGCAGCCTGGTGAGGAGTCCCGTAATGAATGAGTTAGCACAGAAAGATGTGCTTACAAATTGGATGAGAGCTATGAAGACCAAAGAGGGAAGTGAAGACCAGAATAGCAGGGGAGACCTACTCCAGATGGGGTTGTGGGAGCCTCTCCAAGGAATTGGCATTCTAGTTCAAGGGCAAAAAGCAGGGCTGAGAATCAGGATTCCAGCTGGTTCCTATAGCACTTTTGTCTGACTTAGGGGGGAAAAAAAGTCCCCTCTCCAGGGAGACACAACCCTAAGCAAGCATAGCCAATTTCAATCTCTACTTCTCCCCAGTGGCAGGTGTCCCCCCCTTGTGCAGTTCACAATCTTAAACTTAGCATATGAGTATCTCATATCTGGCTGGGATTACATCATTTCTGGACTTGATGATCCAGCTGGACTTTCCAAGTCTGACCTCTGTGCTTCCTACAGCCTAGGTTCACACTCATCATCACTTGTCCCCTCCCTCTCTTGGCTGTCCAGATTACAACCTGCCCCACAGATCTGGCTCCTGACTCTGGAAAGCAGAGCCTAATTTGACCACCTGCCTGGTGTTTCCAGGGGCTTGTGCCAGCCCCCAAACAAGAGGACACAAGATACCAAGGCAGAAAACTGGTCAGCGAGTTAGAAGTTAGTACAAAGAGAAAGCGAAGAAGAACACGAGCCCCTTATAGGCAGGGCCCACAAAGCCATCACCTCTGGTTCCCCTAAAGCCACATGGCACCTAGCCCAGGGAAGGCTTGCAATGTTAATGGGAATGGGGAGGGGAGGAGGGAGCAAGATGGGGAAAGATGGAAGGAACCTCGGGGACCAGAACCAAGGCGATCTGGGCAGCAGACTCGCAGGATAAGGGCGGGAAAGGGACAGCAACTGAGGCTACTGGTGTCCTCCAATTGAAGGATAATAGTGACAGCGGTGGGCACAGAGAGAGGATAGAATTGAGATATATTTGCTGAGGGAATGGACAGGGAATACTGGGGGCGGGAAAGGAGAAATTAAGGATGATTACTGAGTCTCTGACTTGAAAAAGTGGATGGATGGTAAAAACGTTCCCTGAGATCAAGAAAACAGGGAGAAAGGCAAGCTGGGGCCTGAGAAGAGGTAGAATGAGGAGTTCTGTTTGGGATTTTCCCATTTGAAATGCTTGTGAAGTATACAAGTAGAAACAGACAGCAGTCAAGTGGAGAGTAGGATATATCGGCCCAAGTTCAAAGATGAGTGGGCAGAAGATATAAATTCAAGGGAAGTCAAGGGACAGAAGAGGTCCAGGCATGCTGGCCCCGGAAGTCAAAGATGGGAGGAAGAGCCAGACAAGGAGGGTGGGAGAGAGAGAGAGCAGGGCAATCAGAAGAAAACCAGAGAAGGGGTGTTTTCACCAAGTCAGGAAAGGGGAATGTTTCTAGAAAAAAGGAATGTTCCGCAGGATGAGAAAGCTGCTGGAGGTCACTGGGGCCAAAGTCTGTGGGAGGTGGGAGCAAATGCTCCATTGGATCCAGGAGTGAATGAGAGGAGGGGCACTGGTGGCAGGAGGATGATCAACTCTTCCAAAGAACTTTGCTGTAAAGGGGAATAAAAGGGGAAGGGGTGAACAGCATGGGAACTTGGAGTCAAAGAAGAGTTTTGTTTAAGATGTAAAATATTGCAGCATGTCGGTCTGCTGACGGGAATGACCCAGAGTTGAGAAGGAAAATTGATGCTGCTGGAGTTGAGACAGTGATGTCCTTTAGAAGATAGAGGGCACCCTGGTGCACAGGTGCAGGGCTGGCCTTGGATAGGACAGCTCATCAACCGTACCAGGAAGGAAACAGACGGGGACAGAGATACAAGCCTCGCACATGTGAGCTGCTTGGCAGACGTGGAAAGTACACAGTTCCACCCAGCTGAGCCTAGAGAGACCGACCGCCTGCCCTGACCATGCTCTCTGCTTATTCCCCACGGACCTGTGGCTGCCTGGTATGATTCCTCTGCACTGGGCCCCCCACCCGCCCCTCCCCCACCCCCTCTCCCAAACCCAGACTTTCCAGAGCCAGCGTGCATTCTCAGTGCTCCCATCCCCAAGATATCCATCAAGGTGCCCATAAGCAGTGAACCAGATAGGCACAGGTGGGCAGAAGGTGGTGGTGCCCTTAGCAGCCACCGGGAAGCTTCCAGAACCTGGCAGCCCCAGCAACTGGACAGCATGCCCAGCTATACAAAGTCAGGGACCTCTTGCCCAATGTTCATGAAGTGTCTGAATGGGAAATTAAAGCACTGTGAGTCTCCGTCCTCTGCTTCCTCTCTTCTACTGCCACGCCTCCCAGAAATGAGAAGAGCAAGGCTGGGTGGGCAGTTTGCCAGAGCTGGGGGCAGCCTTGATTGGAAAGGGAAACTGAAGAGCTCTGAACATCTCAGAAGTATCAAGAATGGCAGGGAGATGCCGCTAGTGTTCTCTACGGCTTCTCTGGGTGTCCGTCCAAGCACGCCCAAGTGTGCAGCAGCGTGTGATGGTCTGGCAGAGGGGACAGGCACAGCAGGGGACATTCCAGCTGATTCCAAAGGGTTGGGGGGTCTCCTCCTGATCTTGACAGGGAGTCGCTGCAAGCCAAGGTCAGCGGGCAGCAGGCTGGGGAGCCAGGGCAGAGGCGAGCCCCAGTCCCAGCTCCGTACCTCCCCGCCCACCAGGAGCTGTCCTGACACTGCCCCTGTCCAAAGGACCATCTCCTGGCTGGAGACCAACAGTCACCGCAGTGATCCGGGACTTGGGGGTCCATTAGCTAGCAAGTATTTCAAAATAGCCGGAGATAGTGTGAAGTGCCCACCCTCATTCGAGTACTCAGAAAGCACGTGAGCCCTGACTTCTCATCGAAACACTGATGGATCTGTTTGTCTTCTCGTTCTCTCCTCTTCCTCACTTTTCCTTTCTTGTTCTCTGCTCCTTAGTCTGCCTCTCTTTTCTGTCTCATCAATCCTTTCTTTTACTATTTTTCTTTCTTCACTGCTATGCTCTATCTGGCTTCACCCTCTTCTTCTAAAATGGTCAGAAGAGGGGCACCTGGGTGGCTCAGTCATCTGATACTTGATTTCAGCTCAGCTCATGACCTCCAGATCCTGGGATCGAGTCCTGGGGGGCTCCACACTCAGTGGGGAGTCTTCTTGAGGACTTCTCTCCCTCTGTCCCTCCCTCTGCTCTCTCGCCCTCTCTAAAATAAAAATAAATAAATCTTTTAAATGATCAGTAGAGGGGCACCTGGGTGGCTCCATAGTTAAGTGTCTGCCTTCGGCTCGGGCATGATCCCAGGGTCTTGGGATTGAGCCCCACACCAGGCTTCCTGCTCAGCGGGAAGCCTGCTTCTCTCCCACTCCCCCTGCTTGTGTTCCCTCTCTTGCTGTTTCTCTCTCTGTCAAATAAAAAATATATATTTTTAAAAAATTTTAAATGACCAGTATAGAAGGTATAGGCATTAATATTTCCTTAGTATCAAGTGAACTAAAATCACTGGATAGTATTATAGATATGTTTATATATAATCCACACAATATCCCTAGAGTAAAAAAGTAAAAATAAAATACTACTCCTAATGACAGTAATAACAATAGGCAGCTATACACATACAATATCAGTGAGTTTTCAAAGCATTTTCACTATATTATTAAAACACCTCGAAGCTTCACAATTATCCTAAAGACAGGTACTATAATTGCCCTTTTTGTTAATAGATGAGCGAAATCAAGGCACTAGTAACTTGCCCAAAGTCACACCCTTTTGTACTTTGCAGAGTCAGAACTCAAATTCCAACAGCCTGGACCCAAAGCCTGTGCCTTGGGACCCAAAGAGGTTGAGTGACTTCTCTGAAGTCCCCAGCTGAGAGTTTGTAGGGCCAGGATGTAAGCTCAGGAAATGTCTGATCCCCAAACCTGGTTCTTGCTTTCCATCAGAGGGTACTGCATATGGTCCCTCTTCCTAATTTGGGATGTAAAAGAGATGGACATTCTGTACTTTCTTCTGTAATTCCTGGCCAAATCTTCTGTTTCTTTTATAGGTTACCCTTGAAATGTCTTCTCCTTGTGGGTCCCAGTCCATCACTAGAATGATAAATTCCCCAGGCCTTAGTTTACCTGAATTACCTCTCTTCAAAGGATGCATACAATGAAGTACACTCCCAAATAAAACTGCAATGAACAGGTACTAATCTTTTTTTTTTTTTCCTTTCAGGATTTGTAAGTGCCAGTGGTTCCCTTGTATTAGAGCATCTAACCAACATAGTTTGAGTGTCCATAGTGTGTTGGGAAAAAAATGTTTCCCAACCTCAGAAAACTCACAGTCTAAAAGGGCAGAAAGACTGGGCCATTAAATCTCAATCAAGATGGAAACATGACAGAAGTCTTAACATTAGAACAGACAAATATTGCAATGGGATCTTGGGGACTAGCAGGTCCCAGAAGACTTCCTAGGGGAGGTGTCACTAAAGCTGAGATCCTATACTGCACTGGGTTTGGATAGTTCCTTTCTTACAGAGTCTCAGCACCACCCTTGGAAACAGCAAGTATGAGGATGTAGAAGATTGTGGAGACTGGACATACTCTATTCCATGTCTGGAAGTTGGCTTTTTATTACCGTTAACCCCTCTATAAACACCTGACCCATATTGCTTTATATAGATAATTGGTCTGGTTTTCCCAAAAGGAGAAGAAAAAGTCATTTTCTTTCTTTTTTTTTTTTTTCAGCTTCCTAGTTGTCTCAGTGCCAGAAAAACAGGCTAGGCTTCTTAAAATACCATTGTTACACAGTAATTCAAAGGGGCACATGCACCCTAATTTTATAGCAGCAATGTACACAATAGCCAAAATATGGAAAGAACCCAGATGTCCATTGACAGATGAATGGATAAAGAAGATGGGAATATATATATAATGGGAGTATTACTCAGCCATCATAAAAAAGGAAATCTTGGCATTTGTAACACCGTGGATGGAACTAAAGGGTATTATACTAAGCGAATAGTCAGAGAAAGACAAATACGATCTCACTCATATGTGGAATATAAGGAACAAAACAGATGAACATAGGAAAAGCGAAGGAAAAATGAAATAAGATGAAAATTGAGTGAGAGGCAAACCATAAGAGATGCTGAACTCTAGGAAACAAACAGGGTTGCTGGGGGAGGTCGCTGAGGGGAAAGGATAACTGGGTGATGGGCATTAAGGGAGGCACTTGATGTGATGAGCACTGGGTGTTATATGCAATTGATGAACCACTAAATTCCACCTCTAGAACTAAAAATACAACAACAACACCAAAGTACCATTGTTATTAAGTGTCTCTTAGGTTTAAAATGCCTTTCCACCTGCATGCCTGCAGGATTCTGTCCAAACACATTAGCTTGGCATTGTGGTCTTCACGATCTGGTTCTAAATTACTATTCTGGCCTTATCTCTCATATCGCCGTGTATGCATCACTATACATACATTTTGGGAGTGACTCATGAGCTGAAAAAGAACAGAAAATGCTCTCAGGTTTGATTAAGGAAGAGGGTCAAAAAATGGCAATAGGTAAAGACAGGATATTCCCCATTAAGCTTTCCTTTCTCCTTAAGTTTTCCCAACTGGCTTCTGCCTAAATAGGGGGCCAAAAACACCCACCAAAGAGCGAAATAGAAAGTGGATTAGGCATCTAAGAAGTATATCGCAGCTTCAGTTGGCCTAATAAGTCCAAGAATTCAACTCAATTGAGTGTTATTGAGTGTGGGCTCAATCAGTGAGGTATCTCCTAACAAATGGGTATGACGCAACATGGTACAGCAAGTAGACTTGTGAGACTTGCTTAATAATCAGACAGGCAAGGAGAGTTAGGGAGGTCCTGGGTAAAGCACATGACATCCCAATAATAATAACATTCACGATTACAGGTGGGATCACAGTCCAAAGCCTCAGGGATGCAAGACATAAACTCCTTATTTTGCCATCACGGAATTTAATTTCTCTCTTAAGCTTCACTTTGGTGACAGAAGCTACACTTCACTCAGTTCCTGGTCTGCTTTTCTACTGCATAGTACTCATATTCCCAAGAGTTTAAACAAGGTCCAAGCACAAGTACCAAGAGCAGAATCTGATCCTCAAGACATTATCATCTAAGCACTAGGCATCTTCAGAGAGTCTGCACTGTTAGTATGTCCTTATCCCAACAGCCAAGTCCCCAGGGTCCCCCACAGCTAAATTTCACTCAAAACCTTCAAATTTCCTAGGGAAGATGAAGGCTTTTCTTGACCTCTGTGATGTAATTGGGGTCCAGAAGTCATTCTTTAGCTCCTCAGAAAACTTATGACACTCACTCAGTAATCTCTGCCTGGCCAGATACCTGGAACCATTTCTACTCAATTCCTTAGGCTAAAAGGAGCTCAGAAGAATACAGGGGGTCTTGCCATTTTCCCAGCATTTATTCAGGAAAAGGGGCACATGTTCCCTCCACTATCGGTTACCAAAACTAATTGGGAAATTCTGTCATTTCCCCTCCCTTTTTTTTTTTCCCCCCTGTAAAGAAAGGACAAGCAGGGCTCTTCCTCAGGACTAAACAGCTAAGCTCCAATCTTCACTGACTACTCTCTCTTCCTCAATTGCAGAACATTTGTATTGCCCTTGTAGTGGGGAAATTTTAAAATCATAAAACTTTCTTGCCAATATATTAAGAAGACTAGAGACTTTATGTGGCAAGTCAAATTTAGATTTTTTTTAACTTTGTTTAAAACTTCATCTCAATATGAAATGCAAAAATTTATTTTAGACCCACAGATTCAGTAAGAACAGTGGACCCCAAGAAGAATAAATATGAATAAACCCTCACCTAAGTACATCATAGTCAAAGTGCTGGAAAGATGAACAGAATATCTGAAAGGTATCAAAAGAAAACACCACATCATACATGGGAAGGACAATAATAAGAATGACAGCTGATGTCTCCATGGAATCAAAGGTGGTCAGAAGACAGTGGAATGCCACCTTTCAAAGGATGGAAGGAAAAAAATAAAAACCTGTCAACCAAGACGTCTATGTCCTATATAAACATCCTTCAAAAATGAAAATGAAAGAAAACCATTTTCAGACAGACAAGAAAGCTAAAAGCGTTTGTCCCCAGTGGACTTTCACTATAAGAAGTACTGAAACGATTTCTTCAAACTGAAGGAGAATGAAATCAGATGAAGTCTGAATGTGTGTGCAGAAATTGAGAGCTAAGAATGAGAAATATGATGGTGACTATTTACATGTCATTTTAATTATCTTCATTTTATATATTACATATTTTAAAAGACTGTTTAAAGCAAAAGTAGTAACAGTTTATGATGGGGTTTAGAACATATATAGGAAGAGGAGAGGGGTAAAAAAAGAACACATATAGAAGAAAAATACATAACATCAAGAGTACAAAAGGCAAGAAGAGGTTAAAAGGAAAAATACTGTTTGTTTGTTTTTTCTTTTTTTTTTCCAAAGATTTTATTTATTTGACAGAGAGAAACACAGCCAGAGAGGGAACACAAGCAGGGGGAGTAAGAGGGGGAGAAGCAGGCCTCCCGCCGAGCAGGGAGCCCGATGTGGGACTCGATCCCAGGTCTCCGGGATCATGACCCGAGCCGAAGGCAGTTGCCCAACCAACTGAGCCACCCAGGCGCCCTGGAAAAATACTGTTTTAATATTCTTACATTGTGATGGTTTCATTTACTTGTGGTACATAAGGAGTAATATAGAGGACCATAGGAGAAGGAAAGGAAACGGGAAGTAGGGTAAATCGGGGAGGGAAACGAAACATAAGAGACTTTGGACTCAGAAACAAACTAAGGGTCTTGGAGGGGAGGGGGTGCGGGGATTGGTAAGCCTGGTGGTGGGTACTGAGAGCATGTATTGCATGGAGCACTGGGTGTGGGGCATAAACAATGAATCTTGGAACAGTGAAAATAAACAAATTAATTTTTAAAAATACTAAAAAAAAGGTTCTTACATTGTGAAATAGTATATCATTTAAAGCACAGTGACAAGTTAGAGATAATATTGTAATCTCTAGAACAATCACTAAAACACATACACACAAAGAAGTACAGCAAAAAAAATAAAGGAGATTACATTGAATGCTAAAAGTTATTCAACTCACCCAAAAAAAGTCAAAAAAGTAGGAAGAAAGGAACAAAGCCTAGCTGGGACAAATGGAAAACATGTACCAAGATGGAAGATCAATATTTTCATTAAATGTAAATGGACTCAGCATTGCAATTCAAAATCAGGTATTGTCAGAAGATATGTTGAACAGAGTAATTTTAAAAAAAAATAACACCAGAGACTTTGAACACAGAAACAAACTGAGGGACTTGGAGGGAGGGCGGTGGAGGGATGGGAGAGCCTGGTGGTGGGTACTGGGGACACCTAAAGCGTGGAGCACTGGGTGTGGGGAATGGGGAATGAATCTTGAAACACTGGAAAAAAAATTTTAGTAACAATAAAAAAAAAAAGAACTAATCATGTACTACTATATGGTGACTAACATAATATAATAAATAATTAAAAAAAAAAAACACCTAACTACTTGCTATATGTAACAAAAACACTTTAGGAAAACTGACAGATTAAAAGCAAAAGTGTAAAAACAAACATAGCACGTAAACACTAAGCATGAAAAAGCTGGTGTACCAATATTAATATTCAGCAGAATAGATAAATTTCTTGAGAAACACAAATTACCAAAAGCAACACAAGAAGACACAGAAAGTCTGAGTAGTCCTATATCAACAGAAGAAATTGCATTCCTTTTTTTTTTTTTTAAGATTTTATTTATTTGACAGAGAGAAACACAGCCAGAGAAGGAACACAAGCAGGGGGAGTGAGAGAGGGAGAAGCAGGCTTCCCGTCGAGCAGAGAGCCCGATGTGGGGCTCGATCCCGGGTCTCCAGGATCATGACCCGAGCCAAAGGCAGTCACTTAACCAACTGAGCCACCCAGGCGCCCCAAGGAATTGCATTCTTAATCGAAAACCTTCCCACGAGGAAAATTCCACATCAAGATGGCTTAATTAATGAACTGTGACATTTAAGAAATAAATTAAACCAATTTACATAGAATCTGTCACAGGCTGAGTTCCCCAAGACTTTAAGTCCCCAAGGACTTTAAGACAGAGTTTCAGTGAAGTGGTTTCCTGGGGGGAATGCTCCTGGGAATAGCACTTATAATGGAGCAAAAGGAGAAAAACTGAACAGAAGGAGAAGTTAAACAAAGATAGAGTTGGAACAGGCTTTTTAAAGTTGTCCAGGGACGCCTGGGTGGCTCAGATGGTTAAACTTCTGCCTTCGGCTCAGGTCATGATCCTAAGGTCCTGGGATTGAGTCCTGCATCAGGCTCCTTGCTCAGCAGGGAGTCTGTTTCTCCCTTTGCCTCCCACTCCCCCTGCTTGTGCTGTCTCTTCTGACAAATAAATAAATTAAATATTTTAAAAATAAAAAAATAAAGTTGTCCCAAACAGAAGAGTGGTCCAGCTCTTTATAGTCGCACATCAGCCTCCTCATGGATGCAGACTAGACAAGACAGCTCCCTCAGTCCAAGGTGAGTTCTGGAGGAGGAGCCACCTGCGGGTGTGTCATTTAGGAAGCTGGAAAAAAAACGAAATTCTTCATTCCTGAAAGGGGTATCTGGAATGGATGGGGAATATCAGAGAATCTGTTACAAACTTGTTCAAGAGAGTAGAAAAGGAAGAAACACTTTGCAACTCATTTTAGGAAGCCAAAAAAATTCAATAACAAAAATTGAAAAAAATAATGACATGAAAATCACAGACCAATACTTCTTTTGGACATAGATGCCCAATTCCTCGATAAATTATTAGCAAACTGAATCTGCAATATAGTAAAAGAATAATACATCATGACCAAGGGGCGTGTATTCCAGGAATTTGGGTTTGGTTTAATTAAAAAAAAAAAAAAAAAAGAGGGCGCCTGGGTGGCTCCGTTGGTTAAGCAACTGCCTTAGGCTCAGGTCATGGTCCCGGAGACCCGGGATCGAGTCCCACATCGGGCTCCCTGCTCGGCGGGAAGCCTGCTTCTTCCTCTCTCACTCCCCCTGCTTGTGTTCCCTCTCTCGCTGTGTTTCTCTCTGTCAAATAAATAAAATCTAAAAAAAAAAAAAAAAAAGCTGCACATTTTTTTATTCTGAGCAAGTCCCAATAGTTCATTTTTGTTTTGTTTCCCTTGCCTCTGGCAAAGTGTCTAGTAACAAGCTGTCGTACACCTGTCAGAATAGCTAGAATTAAGAACACAAGAAAGAACAGGCATTGGCGAGGATGTGGAGAAAAAGGAACCCTCTTACAATATTGGTGGGAATGCAAGCTGTTGCAGCCACTCTGCAGAACACTTTGGCGGTTCCTCAAAAAGTTGAAAATGGAATTACCCTATGATGCAGCAACAGCACTACTGGGTATTTACCCAAAGAGTACAAAAATACAAATTGAAGTGGTATGTGCACCCCAATGTTTATAGTAGCATTCATTATCAACAATAGCCAAACTATGGAGAGAGCCCAAATGTCCATCAATTGATGAACGGATAAAGAAGTTGTGGTATATATAGACAATGGAATATTATTCAACCATCAAAAAGAATGAAATCTTGCCATTCATGACACGACCAAAACTAAACTGTATTACGCTAAGTGAAATAAGATTTCACTCATGTGTGGAATTTAAGAAAGAAAATAGATAAACATATGGGAAGGGAGAAAAGAAAAAAAGAAAGAGGGAAACAAGCCATAAGTGACTCTCAATGATAGAGAACAAACTGAGGGTTGATGGAAGGAGGTAGGTAGGATATGGGCTGGGTGGGTGTTGGGTATTAAAGAGGGCACGTGTTGTGATGAGGGGAAAAAAAGAAAGCAATGTAAACCACACTAAAAGAATGCAGGGTAAAAATCACATGATCATCTCAAAAGATGTAGAAAAGACTTGACAAAACTCAGTTCCCATTCACGATTTTTCAATTATCAGAAAGTCAGAAAGGGGCTTCCTCAATCCAATAAACAGCATCTAAGAAAAACCTACAGCTGACATCCCACTTAGCACGGGACACTAAACGCCTTCTCCCTAAGATCAAGAACAAGGTAAGTGTGTATGCTCTCACCACATCCTACCCAGAATAAGAAACGTACAAAGTTTAATAAAAGCAAAAGATTGGGGCGCTTGGGTGGCTCAGTTGGTTGGGCGACTGCTTTCAGCTCGGGTCATGATCCTGGAGACCCGGGATCGAGTCCCACATCAGGTTTTCCACTCGGCGGGAGGTCTGCTTCTCCCCTCTCAGTCCCTCTGCTTGTGTTCCCTCTCTTGCTGTGTTTCTCTCTGTCAAATAAATAAATAAATAAATAAATAAATAAATAAATAAATAGATACATCTTTAAAAACAAAAAAGAAAGCACAAAGATTGCAAAGAAAGACATATAGATAAACTTGCCCACACTCATGAAATGCTTGTTTATACACAGAAAACTCTAAGGAATCTACACAAACATCAATAAAACTAACAGGTGAATTTAGCAGGTTCACAGGACACAAGACCAGTACCTAAACATCAACTGTATTTCCATGTACTAGACAAGAACAACTGGAAGATGAATTGTTTTAAAACAACCTAATTAAAAATACCATCAAAAATTAATCACAGAAGAATGAACCCAACAAAAGATGTGCAAAGCCTCACTATTAAAAATTCAAGATTTAAGTAAATGGGGAAATACCATGTCCATTCTCTTCAAATTTATTTATAATTCAATGCAATCTTAATTAAAACCAACAGTCTCTTCTAAAGAAACTAATAAGCTGATTCTAAAATATATTGACAAGTAAGAGACTTAAGATGGCTTGGAAAGTTTTTAAAAAGAAAGTTGGAGGAACTTCAGGATGTGATTCCAAGGTTTCATTGTTAACGTTACAGGAAGACCTCAAGATAACCATGTTAGGCAAAGACAGAGAGAACTCAAAGGATGACAGACACATAAGAGACATGAATGATGACCAAGCATATTTTTTAAATAGAATTACAGAAGTAAAAATATAACCCAAATTTAAAATGCACTGAATAGGTTGAATTAGAATCAGCTAAAGACACTATTGCCAAAACAAGATAGATTTGAAGAAAGTATCCAAAAGACCCATGAGACAGAAATGGATGCAGAAAATAAAAAAACTTTAGATAATCAAGAATAAAGGAAAATTCTGAACGCACATACTTGACCCTTGAAAGACACAGGTTTGAAACACACAGGTCCTCTCATACTCAGATTTTTTTAATATGGTACAGTTTGTGTAAATGATGACTATTTGTTCACTGATATCCTACTTAAGATCTGAAAGGAATCAGTGTGACTTACGGAGACAGCTGTAATAAAACAGAATTTGTTTTATGATGAAATCAAAGCAAAAGTGAAATAGGGTAGAACTACATGATAAAGTCAGATTAGCATACAAAAGACTTCCAAAAAGCCTCACCAGAGGTTGGAGAGGTGACTCTGAGGGTCCCAGCAGCAAAGGCAGAGGAAAAGATGGGCATTGTTTTAACATTTCTAATGTCCAAAGCATTAAATACAAACCAGTCAGGAGAATGACAGCTCTCCCTGATGCAGAGACCTCAGGGAACCTCTCCCAGTAAAGGGAAAAGTAGGGAAGGGAACAGACACCATTTCTGCTATATCCCTCAAAGATCCAAGAACCTACTTTTCTTTCTTTCTTTCTTTCTTTCTTTCTTTCTTTCTTTCTTTCTTTCTTTCTTTCTTCTTTCTCCTTCTTTCCTTCCTTCTTTCCTCCCTCCCTCCTTCTCTCTCTCTCTTTCTTTTTTGCGCTGGTTTCTTACAGCGTCCTTCAATGTGAAAGCAATTCTACAAGGGCCAAGGTGCTGAAGTAGGGAAGTCCAGATACACAGCTCTCTGATGTCTGGCTCGATTCAAGGACAAAGTTTCTAAGAACTGGGGTAATGGTTCTTGACTGTTGAAGGGCTGTGGGCCACTCTGAGAATCTAATTAAAGCACGGGCTGTGTCAGCGACATTTCCTGAAACATGTAACACATTTGTTGAGTCTCAATTCCAGTGCATATGAGGTCCTTTTGCATTGGCTTGTTACCCTCGATTCCTTTACAGTGGAATAATACTTATAACAACAGCGATGCTATGTAATGAAAACAGCAGTAATGGGGAACCTGGATGACTCCTTCGGTTGAGCGTCTAACTCTTGATTTCGGCTCAGGTCATGATCTCAGGGTCCTGAGATCAAGACCCTGTTCAGCTCCACACTCAGTGGGAACCTACTGGAGATTCTCTCCCTCTCCTCGTGCCTCTCCCCACCCCTCACTTACACACTCTCTCTCTAAAATAAATAAATAAATCTTTAAACTAATAATATTAAGGGGCACCTGGGTGGCTCAGTTGTTAAGTGTCTGACTTTGGCTCAGGTCGTGATCTCAGGGTCCTGGCATCCAGCTCTATATCCCAGCTCCCTGCTCAGCAAGGAGTCGGCTTGTGCCTCTGCCCTTCCCCTGGCTTGTGCTTTTTTTTCTCTCTCTCTCTCCCTCAAGTGAATAAAATCTTTAAAAATGAATGTAATAATAATAATAACAGCAACAAATGCTCTTATAGCACCATGTATCCGGCACCTTTTTAAGCAGTTGGACGAATTCTGTAAATCCCCACACGTATACATGTACCCATGTTGCTTGAGGAAGCTTCTACAGATTTTTTTTTTCTTAGACTAAGGACAAGGCATAAGAGAGCTACAGTCGGTTCCTTTAAGAAGAGAAATCAGAAAAAGACACCTGGTTTTAGGAGAATCTGTCGCTAATGTTTATGAAGTTAAGCAGCTTGAGTTGGAACAGACAAAAAACAGGAAGACCCGTAGGGAGGGATCCCAGGAATCTTGGCATGAAGTGGTAGAGAGGGGAGTAAATAGAGAGAAACAACAGGTGTTGGCAAGGATGTGGAGAAAAATGAACCCTCGTTCATTGTTGGTGAAAATGCAAGCTGGGGAAGCCGCTGTGGAAAACGGTATCGCCTCACAAAGTTAAAAACAGAATTACCCTCTGATCCAGCAATCACACTATTGGGTATTTTCCCAAAGAATCCAAAGGGATACATACATCCCTATGTTTACAGCAGTACTGCTTACAACAGCCAAGATATGGAAGCAGCCCAAGTGTCCATCAATTGAGGAATGGATAAAGAAGATTTGGTATATATGTGTGTGTGTACACACACACACACACACACACACACACACGTACTCACAATGGAATATTATTCAGTCATTTAAAAAGAATGAAATCTTGCCATCTGCAACATGGAAGGAGCTATAGAATACTCTGCTAAGCAAAATAAACCAGAGAAAGACAAATACTGTATGATTTCACTCATACATGGAATTTAAGAAACAGAACAAATGAGCAAAGGAAAAAAGAGACAGACAAGCCAAGAAACAGACTCTTACCAATAGAGTACTGATGGTCACCAGAGGGGAGATGAGTGGGGCATGGGTTACACAGGTGATGGAGATGAAGGAGGGCACTTGTCGCGATGAGCACAGAATGGTATAGGGAAGTGTTGAATCACATTGTACCCCTGAAACTAATGCAATAACAAATTGTACCTTATGTGAACTGGAATTAACATTTTTTAAACATTTATAGATCTAGAGATATAAAGAGATATACATAGGCAGGTAAATAAAAGGACCAACCTGCCAGCCCAGTCTGATGAGAGGGGCCGTGGAGAGGGAAGAGTGGAATATAGGTGGCCTTACACAAGTTGCTTCCTTCTGTCCTCGGTCCCAGTGCCACCTCCCCGCCTTCACCCCAGAGGGAAGCCGGGCAGTCTCTGACCCTCTGATTGTGTGGGCTGGTGCGTGGGAGATGCTTATTATGTGCATGCACTGATTTGAACAGATGGCCTTGGGGCTCCTGGGTGGCTCAGTAGTTAAGCATCTGCCTTCAGCTCAGGTCATGATCCCAGAGTCCCGGGATCGGGCCCCGCATCGGGCTCCCTGCTCAGCAGGAAGCCTACTTCTCCCTCTCCCACTCCCCCTGCTTGTGTTCCCTCTCTCGCTGTGTCTCTCTGTGTCAAATAAGTAAAGAAAATCTTTATTTATAAATAAATGAATTAATTAATTAGTTAATTAATTAATTAATAAGTGGATGGCCTTGAGGGGCTGTGGTGCCTCCTGGGCACTGAGGAAAGACGAAATGCCAACCACTGCAGCTCTGTCGTTGAGTGTCCTCTAGTCATCCATTAAGAAGTTTTAGAAAGGCCACCAAGTGCCATCCACTGAATGGGGGACCTTGGGATGACAGACAGCTCCTGGCCTGGAAGGGCGCCCAGTCTGCATCCCCTAACCGGGGGGGAAGAAGCATCTCCTCCAGATGTTCAAAGCCCAGCCTAGGAGGCAAGCACATAAAGAAGCACTGACGACCCCACGTGGGCACGTTGCCTGAGCTCACACACCAGCTCTGGGGGCTCTGCAGGTGGAGGAGGGGTTCTCTGTGGGGGGCTCGGGGGGATGCGGGAGTTGCCGCCAACAAACAGCTTGTTGAT
Source organism: Spilogale gracilis (assembly GCA_004023965.1). Taxonomy (NCBI): domain Eukaryota; kingdom Metazoa; phylum Chordata; class Mammalia; order Carnivora; family Mephitidae; genus Spilogale; species Spilogale gracilis. The sequence continues at coordinate 191,300 of PITA01000385.1, read as the reverse complement.
CACCGGAAGACAGGAAAACCCATGAAGATGATTTGGTTCTCTCAAAAACAAGTTAAATCTTGCAACCTCACTACATGGGGAGAACTGTCAGAGGGATCTGAATACCATTAAAATATAATCGGTGCTCTTAAGCACATTGATTTTGTCATTGTCTATGAAAACAATAACTTTGGTGGAAAAAAGAATTAATAGGGGCGCCTGGGTGGCTCAGTTAGTGAAGCGTCTGCCTTCAGCTCAGGTCATGAACTTCAGGGTCCTGGGATGGAGGTCTCCCGCCCCGACAGGCACCCTGCTCAGCAGGGGGGGTCTGGCTCTCCCTCTCCCTCTGCCCACACCCCGGTCACGCTCCCTCTCTCTCATGCTCTCACTCACTCTCTCTCTCAAATAAATACAAAGAAAAATTAATAGCTAAATGCCAGTGTCGACTTTCAGAGGTGGGCTGACGGGACAGAAAGAACAACGGGTAGGGACTTGGTCTCATCATTTTTTCTCCCGCCTACAATAAAATAGCTGTCGCCACTTTTGTTCTGCTTCTCTCGGGGACCTCATGGCCACCGTGCATCCAACACCTACAATGTGCCAGACTCCACACCCGGAAGTTGATACGCATTTATCATCTCAGTTCACCTTCACAGAGACGACCCAAGGGCCAGTCATTACTAACTGTGACTGAGCCCACAGAGAGTTGACATGACTTCTCGAGCTCAAAGGGCTGTGGCTCCGTGGGGGCGGCAGGGGCGGTGAGCCATGTTCTGAACCCAGAGCTGTCCTGCTTTAAGTCCTGTGCTAAAACCCCAAGGGAATAAACCTGGTAGATGCATGTCTGATTATGGAGTTCCATGAAACTGGACTGGGGGACAACTTGTCACCATCCACCCTTCAGAGGCAGCTCTGCAGCTGGGATTAGGATCCAAGGGTCCAAAGAAAGACTCGGGTTCTTAGCACTCGCCACTCAGAAACAGGTGCCCGAGAAAAAATAATCCCAGGTGAGTGGAACTGCATGAAACGTTAGCTCCCCCCTCCCCTGCCCTTCCTCTTTGCCCCAACGCCTCCAACCCATGCAGGCAAGCAGAGGCACACAGGAATCCCGAATTAGCTCAACCTGCCTCCCAGCTGCTGGATGAGCCTAATTAGACCAAATTAATAATTTATTCAAGCAAAATGAGACATGCCAAGAATCTCCGGGGAAGCTGTAAAATGATAATGCCGTCTTATTAGGGAAATGTGTCAACACCCCACGTTTCCCTTTGATTCTGGGATAAGAGGCAGGAGGCCTGTTTGACATGATTCACCTTCTGAGGCCAGCTCGGAAGTCCTGCCACCTGCCTCTCTCTGTGCCTGACATTTGTCCCACCACGCACTCCTCGGCACCCCCTCCTCCCCGCCCTCCTCCTCCTCCTTCCCCTCCTACCCCTCCTCCCACTGCTCCTCCTCTCTCTCCTCCTCTTCCTTCTACCTTGACACATCATTAACCTAAACTTTCAAGATCACTCTTCCCCACCAGAAAGGAAAGCCAGATGACAAGCTAATATTTCCATGTCACACACTGAGTGATTCTTACATAAAAATTAACAGGCACTTGACAAAGTCGTAATTACAACTAATGATGCATTATGCAACTTCCATAATTAGTTGAGTTACTGATATTTCCTACCAACCACAGAGCCAGGGGGGACCACCTTTATTTATAGCAGGGGAAATGGCTAGTCTGTATGTGGGTTGTTAGCAGAGAATTTTGGGGAAACACTCCCTTCTAACACATACGCAGACCAGTACCTGGGCCCATCCTCTCCAGAGCTGGTTTCTCTCAGAGCAACAGGAGAACACATCATGGAAGATTTTTTTTTTAAGATTTTATTTATTTATTTGACAGAGAGAGAGATCACAAATACGCAGAGAGGCAGGCAGAAAACAAGGGGGAAGCAGGCTCCCTGCCGAGCAGAGAGCCTGACGTGGGACTCGATCACAGGACCCTGAGATCATGACCTGAGCCTAAGGCAGAGGCTTAAATCTCTGAGCCACTCAGGCACGCCCATCATGGAAGAAGATTTTATAGAACTTTGCAAACAGCCTTCTTCACTCACTATCCTCACAACAATCCTCCTGGAGAGCACATCTATTAACCCATTTTATAGGTGGGAAGACTGAGGCTTAGAGAGGGGGGAAACGCTGTGCCCAAGTGCGCAGTGACCATGTGGGGCTGGAGTGCAAATGCACATTTTCTACGTCAAAGCCCAGGAGACTGCACCGTACAGTGGGGTCAGAGAGTAACTCACAACACTAGCTGTGCTGTTCCACGTGTTACTAAATTCTCTCAACCCTGGCTCGCTCAACTTTAAAATGAAAAAAAAAACAAAACCAGACTTATACTACAGGGTGATAAGAGTATTAGACAAATTCCTATGTATTATATCATGTTACCTTATATGATATTCTGTATCTTTTTCATCCTTCATTACTTGTCTCCCTCATTAGAGTATAACCCCATGTGAGCAGGAACTTTGGTTGCTGGGATAGGCCCCATGTCCAGAGCAGTGCCTGGCACATATGAGATGCTCCAAGAATGAATGAATCAATACCACTTCAAGCCTATTATAATGGCTACCATTAAAAAAAAGAAGAAGAAACAAACAAGAGGTAAGTGTTGGCAAGGATATGGAGAAAAGGGAATACGTGTTCTGGTGGTGGAGACATGAATGGGTACAGCCGCTGTAGAAAACAGTACACAGGTTGCTCAAAAAATTGAGAATCAAATGACCGCATGATCGAGCAGTCCCTATTCTGGGTACATATCCAGAAGATATGAAGACAGGCTATCAAAGGGACAGCTGCCCTCTCACGTCCACTGTAGCGCGACTCATAGCAGTCAAACCATGGAATAACCTAAGTGTGTATCAACAGATGAATGGATAAAGGTGTGTGTGTGTGTGTGTGTGTGTGTGTGTGTGTGTGTGTGTACTATCATGCAGCCATGAAAAAGAAGGAAATCCTGCCATTCACCCACAACATGGATGGACCTTGAGGGCATAATGTTAAGTGAAATAAGCCACAGAGAAAAACAAATACTGAAGGATATCACGTATACGTGGAAACTTTAAAAAGTTAAACTCATCGAAACAGTAGTAGATGAGTGGTGAGTGGTTGCCAGGGGCTGGGGGGCAGGGGAAATAGGGAGAGGTTGTTAAAAGGGTACAAACTTGCAGCTCTATGATGAATAAGCTCTGAGATATATGACATAGTGACTACAGTTGATAACACAGTATTGTATCATTGAAATTTGCTTTGAAAATGAATGAATGAATGAATGAATGAATGAGAGAGATGGAGGGACGGGTGAATGAATTGCCTAGTACTCTGCCTAGACCATCATGGACACTCAGTAAAAGCAAGTCCCCTTCCCTCCCTGTTTGCCAGACTGAGGGTCAAGCCGGAGAAGGCGTCACTCTTCCTAACGTGAGCTAATCTCTAAGCTGGGAAACCTCCCAGGGATTAGACCAGTGCTCCAATGAACAACCACTTACCTGGTGACCATAAGCATGGTGCCATGGGAGATCACACTGTGCGATGATCACAGAGGGCATGACACAGGCTCCTCGCCTTCAGATGCTCACCCACATCTAGGAGAGAGAACACGGATGAAGGTCAAAACCAGGAGCAACCACAACACAAGAAGGAGTGAAGGGCTAAGGAACAGCAGAGACAGTGTAGGACTGGGGTGTTAGGGAAGGAGGGGCAATGACAGCATGGTTTCATCTGGAAAGGTTGTAGGCTGCCCAGAGACACTGACCTGGAGTTCCCAGAATGCCTCCTGCCCTCTCACCTCCATGCTGTTCTTCTTCTTGGGATGCCCTTGCCGTCTTGTCTTCCTGTTGAGCTTCTGCTCAACCTTCAAGACTGAGCCCACTGCGACCCACTTTGGGAAAGCTTCCACGAGCCCTCTGAGCAGAGACAAGCACTTCCTCTCATATTAACCCCTCACTGCTCTACAGGAAGGCATAATTATCTAAATACACAAGCATAAGCCCGGACTGTATGCAAAGCACTCTACTAAGCTTTGAGGAGACTAGCAAAGAACTTAACAAGAGGACTCTAGTTATGGGAGAGAAAACTGTTTTTTAGGTAGAAAAAAAATTATATTAGGTTGAACCACATGAAATGACCATTTTAGCACATCAAAATGGCTGAATGTTGGTAGTTCCTTAGAGTGCCACATAATGACTAATGATGCAGATTTGTCCATAGCAATCTCATTTTTTTAAAATGCACACAGCTGATGTCAAAGAGGTTACTGCCTATGTTCTCCTCTAGGATTTTGATAGATTCCTGCCTCACATTGAAGTCTTTCATCCATTTCAAGTTTATCTTTGTGTGTGGTGTAAGAGAATGGTTGAGTTTCATTCTTCTATACATAGCTGTCCAATTTTCCCAGCAGCATTTATTGAAGAGACTGTCTTTTTTTCTACTGGATATTTTTTCCTGCTTTGTCAAAGATTATTTGACCATAGAGTGGAGGGTCCATATCTGGACTCTCTACTCTGTTCCGTTAGTCTATCTGTCTGTTTTTGTGACAGTACCATGCTGTCTTGGTGATCACAGCTTTGTAATAGAGCTTGAAATCAGGTAACGTGATGCCCCCAGCTTTGTTTTTCTTTTTCAACAATCCCTTGGCAATTTGGGGTCTTTTCTGGTTCCATATAAATTTTAGGATTGTCTGTTCCAGCACTCTGAAAAATGTTGGTGGTATTTTGATCAGGATGGCATTGAAAGTATAGATTGCTCTGGGCAGTACAGATATTTTAACAATGTTTATTCTTTCAATTCATGAGCCTGGAATGCTCTTCCATCATTTTGTGTCTTCTTCAATTTCTTTCATGAGTGTTCTGTAGTTCCTCGAGTACAGATCCTTAACTTCTCTGGTTAGGTTTATTCCAAGGTATCTTATGGGTTTTGGTGCTATAGTAAATGGAATCGATTCTCTGATTTCCCTTTCTATATTTTCATTGTTAGTGTATAAGAACGCAACGGATTTCTGTGCATTGATTTTGTATCTGGCCACATTACTGAATTGCTATCAAGGAAATTCAAATCAAAACCAAATTAAGATACCACCTTATACCCATCAGAATGGCCAAAATTAATAGGACAGAAATCACCAAGTGTTGGAGAGGCTATGGAGAAAGGGGAACCCTCTTACACTGTTGGTGGATATGCAAGTTGGTGCAGCCGCTTTGGAAAACAGTGTGGAGATTCCTTTAAAAATTAAAAATAGAGCTACCTTACTACCCTGCAATTGCACTACTGGGTATTTACCCCAAAGATACAGATGTAGTGAAAAGAAGGGCCATATGTACCCCAGTGTTCATTGCAGCAATGGCCACAATCGCCAAACTGTGGAAAGAGCCAAGGTGCCCTTCAACAGATGAATGGATAAAGAAGATGTGATACATATATACAATGGAATACTACGCCTTCATCAGAAAGGATGAATGCCCAACTTTTGTAGCAACATGGACAGGACTGGAGGAGATTATGCTGAGTGAAATAAGCCAAGCAGAGAAAGTCAAGTATCATATGATTTCACTTGTGGAACATAAGAAGTAACAAGGAGGCCATTAAGAAAAGGAAAGGAAATGTGAACCGGGGTAAATCAGAGAGGGAAATAAAGCATGAGAGGTTTTGGACTCTGAGAAACAAACTGAGGGTTTTGGAAGTGAGGGGGTGGGGGGATGGGTGAGCCTGGTAGTGGGTATTGAGGGCACAAATTGCATGGAGCACTGGGTGTGGGGCATAAAGAATGAATCTTGGAACACTGCAAAAATAAAATAAATTATTATTTAAAAATAAATAAGTAAATAAATAAAATAAAATAAAATAAAATGCACACAGCATCTCCCGTTGGCAGAATGATTTCACACCCATGATCTCACGTGATCCTCACACTCTCTCTGTACTTTAGGCCATTTTATTGTCAGTTTACAGATGAGGAAACTGAATGAAGCACACAGAGAGCGAATGAAATCCCCAAGATTCTTAGAGTGAATGCCCAGGCAGGACAGGGCTCATGTCACCCACATCCACATACAACTATATGTGTATCATTCAAAGTTAAACAGCTATTTGTACCAGAGGGAAGGGAAGGTACAGAAGGAGGGAATCCAAAGCACACAGCAAGTATCATACAATTCAGACTGTGCAAGAAAAGGAACTCATCAATCTCTCATCCAGCCAATGTTTATTGAACAACGACTAGGGGGAGGCACTGAGCTAGACAATGTAGAAACAGAAGTGAACAAGGTCCTACCCTCACAATGTTTATATTCTGGTGGGGATGACAGCCACAGCAAGTAAATTAGCAGGATGCTCTCAGAGTGATGACAGCTATGTGATAAACGAAACAGGGCCACGGGATAAAGAGTAGGGCTGGGTGAGTGGATGACGTGATAGAGAGGATGGGCAGAGAAGGCCATAATTCTGTGCCCTGTGTGTTGGGTTCAGGTAGAGTTCTGGGGGAAGAGCATTTCAGGCAGAGGGATAGGCAAGTGCAAAGACCTTGAGGTTGGAATAAGTTTAGTGAACCCAAGGTCAGAGACAAGGTGAGTGTGGCCTCAGAAGGGGACGGGGGCGGAGCGGTGTGAGGTAAGGCCTCTGCTTGAGTGAATCAAGTCAGAGAACATTCCCTGGCGAAAGCATGCCTTTGCCCACATTAGGAAGGATGGGTAGGGCAGACAAAGGAGAGAGGACTCTACAATGAACACGGTCTTTGACTCTCCAGGTTGGACATGGCTAAACTAAAGATTCAGCCAAAACAGTAATTGTCACCATCCTGGGTTTACTGGCAAAGAACCTTCATAGGTTTAGACTGAAGAAGAGACATTTCTAGCACATACATAATCCTTGTCTTCATCTTCAAACATTTTATTGGTTGGGGTGCCTGGGCAGCTCAGTCAGTTGAGCGTCTGACTCTTGATCTCAGCTCAGGTGAGCTCAAGCCCTATGCTGGGCTCCATGCTTGGAATGGAACCTACTTTAAAAAAAAAATTAATTGGCTGCTCACACCAATTAATAAATAAAATCTGTGGCACTCCCAAGTGTCAACTCAGGACCAGAACGGATGGAGACACACTTCAGAGGAACGAATTTGGGTGCAAGGGACAGAGAAGTAAATAAGCAAAGCTGAACAAAAGAAAACTGGCTTAGGCGAGTAGTGAGAGTCCCAGCCCTGAAGGCATGTAAGCCAAGTAAGGTGAGTAGTTAGCAGGGATATGAAGGGGAACTGAGGATCGGTTTGGGGTGGCTGGTCCGGCAGTGCAGTTTGCCCACAACGGTCTCTTTTAGGACAACTGTCCCATTGTCATTGACAGTGCTCTCTTCCTCCCCAGAAGTATCCCAGAGTGAATGACGAGTCATATAGCCACCTAACTTGAAGACCTTTTTCAACCCCGAGTCTGTGATTCTCTTCCCCACCCTGTAGCCTCCCCCACCCACTTGAGCTATAGGACTCCTTCAAACAATGCTCCTCCAGGAGCCCGGCCCTGAGCCCCTAGGAGGGGCTGCTGATTCCATATGCCTGGCAGATCTTCTTCTGCATCACCAGCCCGAGTTTCCTTCTGGAAACTACTTCTGGTTCTCAGGGTTTGGACAGGGAAGGTGCATGACTCAGCCTGGCCAAATTGAGCCTTCCAATCATCCTGACCCTGGCAGTCAGTGTGGGCACCGAGGGCTCCATTCTGGGAATCTGTTGAGAACAAAGCCCACAGAGAGGCTGAGCTGAGAGATGAGGCAGACACTTCATCCTGAAGCCACCATTAGAACACCTGGATTGAGCCATGCCTGAAGCCAACTACCCCCAGCTTGTCATTGACCTGAGCCATCAAGTCCCCCTTTCCATCAATCCAGTTGGGTAGGCTTTCTGCCGCTTGCACTGAGAGATATCTGATCAATCCCCCCAGCCCCCCATGTGGTGTCCTCAGAGTGCCTTGCAGTTTTCCTGTAACAACTCTATCACCCTTGCTGAAGGCACAGATCTCATATCTGACCCTCCTACCAAAACAGAAGCCCCCTGACAGCTGGATATCTGCCTACCCCCTCCCAATCCAGTGAGGAGCTCCCTCCCTCCCATTATAGGGCTCTCTGCACAGGTGACTCCAAGATGCATTCCTGACCACCTGGCCTGAAACAGCTCTTCCCATGAGGCTCTGCTTCCCAGGCCACGTGGCTTCTCTGCAGGGCATCTATTCTGTTGATTCATTACATTTCCTATAGATTCCATTTTCGTTAGCTTATCATCTCTCTCCCATAAGAACGCAAACAAATGTATCTGACTTGGAGCAGGGACCTCGTTTCTAGGGTTCTCCACTCTAGTCACAACACCTGGCACCATGCAATAGCCAATGACAACGGTGAGCAAGCCAGCAAGTGAACTGCGTTGGCACGGGCATTCGATGGGACATGGAGGCAACCGGTTTAACACAGCAAGGAGGTAAAGGTAAGGGCTCGATCGCTGTTAGCTGCTCTTTCTACCACCACTTCCACTGTAATTACTCCTCCTGAGTGCTCGCCACCGGCTCTGAGCCAGGTAGAGTGACACGGCTAACCCATTCAGAGCTAAAGCTGAGACCTTTACACATATTATTTCACTTAAGCTTCACAACATCCAGAGGTAGATGTTAGTACTATCCCAGAATATCCAACTTTTGTAGCAACAAGGACTGGACTGGAAGAGATTATGCTGAGCGAAATAAGCCAAGAAGAGAAAGTCAAGTATCACATGGTTTCACTTACTTGCGGTGCATGAGGGGTAACCTGGAGGACAGTGGGAGAAGGAAAGTAAATGGGAACTAGGGTAATCCAGGGAGAGAAACAAAACAACAGAGACTTTGGACACAGAAACAAACTGAGGAACTTGGAGGGAGGGGGCGTGGAGGGATGGGAGAGCCTGGTGGTGGGTACTGGGGGCACCTATTGCGTGGAGCACTGGGTGTGGGGAATGGGGAATGAATCTTGGAACACTGGAAAAAAAAAATTTAAGTAACAATAAAAAAAAAAAGAAAAGAAAAGAAAAGGAGGCACAAAGGGGCGCCTGGGTGGCTCCATCAGTTAAGCATCTGCTTTTGGCCCAGGTCATGATCCCAGGGTCCTGGGATCGAGCCCTGCATCAGGCTCCCTGCTTGGCGGAAAGCCTGCTTCTCCCTCTCCTGCTCCCCCTGCTTGTGCTCGCTCTCTCTCAAATAAATACAATCTTTAAAAAAAAAAAAAAAAAAAGGAGGCACAGAGAGGTAAATTAACTTGCCCAAGGTCACACAGCTAAGTAGTAGAGCCAGGGACGGACCCCAGGATGTGTGGCACCCACATCCATCACCTCACCAGAAATTAAACAGACGGTGCCTTGTAGAAATACGCAAGGCAGAGCGTAGACCAGAGACATGAAATAGAATGAGTGTCCACACCTAATATTTAATTAATCACCTATTCATTGCATTTGGGGGCATGGGAGCCACTGTGGGCCACAAAAGCCAAACTTACAGTCTCCTCTCCGTGGTCAGCATGGCTTTACCCTCACTGAAGCTAAGAGGTCATGTAAGCCATAATTTTAGCTTCCTGCAACTCCAGAGTTTCCAGTGGGATCTTTTCCTTCAAGGACTGGTGGGGAAGGAGGTGGGCAGTGCTAGTGGGGAGGCAGAAGGCACACTGCTGGTTACATTCAAGATTATATTTGAACTAACTTATAAAATGTCACCTGCAAAATGGGCCTTTAAATGCGAGTCAATCCTCCTTCACGCTGCCATTTCTCTTCTCCCCATCCACAAGAAGTGTCCTCGCTGCGCTCTCTCTCCTCCCACTTCTGAGCAGCGGAGAGGCACCTTCCAGAGGGACCAAGAATTAAATCAAAATTATATTTCTCTTGCTATCTCTCAGACGAGTGAAACGGTTCAGTCTCACTGGCTCCTGAAGGCTCAGGGGGTCAGCGGAGGGTTAGTCGTAATAACACTGTGTATTCATAGACCACTGTTCAGCAAGGAACGCCTGCAGATATTACCTTGCAGCAGCCGTATTATTAACTGGTAACTGAGCTTTCAGCCCTAAGTCACAGGCTGGAGTGAGGCCCCTGAGGCTAGTGAAATCCAAAGCTGCTTCTAAAAATGGATAGACCAAAGGGTGAGTCCACAGGCCCTCCCTCATGCCTGAAGGTCTCGGTGCCCTCACTTAGAAGGGGGAAAGGCAAAGGAGCTCTATCAGTTCAGGATGCTTTCTGCTGCTGGTTACAGAACACCTGAGGAAAAGAAACAAACAAGGGGGTGGTGCCAGAATTGATTCAGGGGCTCAATGATGCAAGGGCAGTGTCCGGGCCACTCTCTTGTCCCTTCCCTCACAGTTATAAAATGGCTGCAACAGCTCCAGCCATCATGCCCCCGTTCTAGGCAGGATGAAAGGTAGAGGAGAGTAAGGACAGCTCGACCTATCCCTTTTACCAACAGAACAAATGCCTTCTCAAGAATCTCAAGCCCATCCTCCGCAGACTGATACATCTCAGTGGCTAAAACAGGATCATACCCACACACCTAGCTGTACTCTACATTAGTCTTAATGGTAGAAAATGTTGGGAGGAGGTGCTGGATAAACCAGTTAACAGTGCAAGGTGGTAGAAAGAGCACTGACCTGGGAGTCAGATGATCAGGACCTTCTCATACCTGGGTCTACGAACTCAGTTTCCTCATCTATAAAATGAGAAGCACTGAACCAGATGACCTATAGCTCCAACATGAGTCAGTTTATGACTTCTATAGAAATAGCTGGGGCAGGCACAGAAAGAAGCAACAGGCTGTAATCCCCAGCTCCTTATTCCACTCTGAAACTACAGCCCCAAGTGCTGCTGGCCCTAGAGCCTGGTCCAAGAGGAAAAGAATTATGGCCATGGAGAGATCAGAGGGGCTGGAGGGCCAGGCCTCCTGGGCTCCCTTTCCTTGTTCATACTGCTGATTCCCCAAGAGTTTGGGTGTGTCCAGGATGCATAACCTAGTCTAATAGTACTAGCAATCATGTCGAACACGCAACAAAACTTTATTATGTACCAGACATTGTGCTAAGAGCTTCAGCTACATATTTTCAAATCCTAACAATCCCATAACGTAGGTGTTATTAATGACCAGTTCAATAGCTGCCCAGTGATGGGTATTAAGGAGGCACAGATTGCATGGGGCACTGGGTGTTATATGCAAACAATGGATCATGGGACACTACATCAAAAACTAATGATGTACTGTATGGTGACTAACATGACATAATTTTTAAAATTATTTTTAAAAGAGATGAATAAATTGAGACTTCAAGACATGCCCTTGTCCAGCTTCACACAGCTATGAGTCAGAGGAGCTGGTATACAAACCAGGGAGTGTTATCAATAGCCCAGGTTCTTAGCAAAACCTAACATTTATTCATCCTCTGCCCGTTTGTTACCTTGTCTATCCTTACTCCCCTGGCGACTTTATGCAGTCCTCCTCTTTTACAGATGCGATAAGTGAGTCACCCAGACATTGCATGACCTAAAGAGACCAGCTAGAGGTCGAATCAGAACACAGCACTCCCTCTGGGCCACACTCTTGCCATGATGCCATTCTGTGCAGGAGCGTCCCCGGGCAAAAGCCTCTGGGAGGCTCCTTGCCTTTGGACTGCTCTGTAGAAGCCCTACCAGTATGGAAGATTCCAGAAAACCAGTCCACACTGACCCTGCTTGGCCAACTCTGGAATGTGCCTTGTCAGTAATAGCCAGGAAGGGGCATCCTGAGTGGATTTTGCTCCTCCAGGGGTCCCTGTGGAAAGTAAGAGTGTTGGAAGAGCTGCGTCAGGACTGGACGTTGATTGATGGCGCAGGTCAATCTCCTCTTCCGCGGTTATTCTGGGGCTCAGTTTGGGCAGTGACGCTGTGCAGAGTGGGAGACTTTGAGCCTCACAGCCCTCCCAGGACTCTCATTTTGTAGAGAAGGCAAAGCGGATGACAGCCATGGCTTCCCAGAAGATAAAACCCCGACACACTGGTCTGACGGGTTCTGGAAGCCTGACTCTTCAGGGCTACCACTAACAGCTGCACAGTGTGCAGACCGTCCTGCCGAACATGGTGGCCCCGTGAGGCTCTCTTCAAATCCCACAGCAGGCCCAAGGCCAGGCCCCGCTCAGCTCGGAGGTGGAGGAGAAAGGGACACTTCTCATGAGGATGCAGTGTCACTTGGCGAGCCTTCAGGAGGAAGCTCAGGAGAGCTGCATGGTCTTGTCAACACCCCTGACTCAGTGCACACAATCCCACGGACAAGGAGAGAGTGGCCAGGAGCACACGGGCTCCTGGCAAGACCCAACCTCCCTCTCCCCTAACCCAACACAGAATGTGGCACTCTTATTTTACATGACAAAAAGCGCAGACCCAAACTGTTCCTGGGTCGGCTATATCCCCAACACCATGACCTGAGGGAGCCAGCTAGTTTCTTGGTGGTTCTCCCGGCTTTCCCATCACACTTGCAACACAGTTGCCCTGCTCAAAGCCTCACAACCTCACACAACTTCCAAAGACAGAAAGGAGTGAGTCCAGGGGCGCCTGGGTGGCTCAGTTGGTTAAGCGACTGCCTTCAGCTCAGGTCATGATCCCAGAGACCCGGGATCAAGCCCCACATCGGGCTCCCTGCTCGGCGGGAAGCCTGCTTCTCCCTCTCTCACTCCCCCTGCTTGTGTTCCCTCTCTGGCTGTGTTTCTCTCTGTCAAATAAATAAAATCTTAAAAAAAAAAAAAAAAAAAGAAAGGAGTGAGTCCTTCCCCCGGCCAAGCTTTTTGAAGAATAAGGAAAATTTTCCGAGAAGGCCCAGAGGGGCTTCACTCATATGTGAAATTTAGGAAACAAAATAGATGAACATGTGGGAAGGGGAAAAAAGAGAGAGAGAGAAGGAGAAAGGGGGAGGCAAACCATAAGCCACTCCTAACAAAAGAGAACAAACTGAGGGTTGATGGAGGAATGTGGGTGGGGGGTGGTTAAACAGGTGATGGGTGTTATGGAGGACGCGTGTTATGATGAGCACTGGGGATTCTATGTAAGTGAAAATCACTAAATTCCACTGCTGAAACCAATACTATACTATATGTTAACTAATTAGAATTTAAATAAAAACTTGGAAGAAAAAGATTAAAAAAAAAATCTTAAAAATATATAAAATCACTTTAAAAAAAGAAATGCAGAATCCCAGGCCCCACCCTAGATTGACTGAGTCTAAATCTGCATTTTGACGAGATGCCCAGGGGTCTCACGGGAGTGACAGAAGCCTCAAGCCTTCTTTTAGGATACAGCTTGAGGTCGCCCAGGCTCCTAGCTCGACCCTTCTCCACGTGCTTCACTTCTAGAATTTGCCTTGCCTCCATGAGAGAGTCCTGCCTACATTCCACTTATGATAATTGTATCCCTTGTTATAAGCACTGTTCCCTGTCACTGTTTTGGGAGGAGACCCCTGCCTACTGGCCCCAGGCTCTCCACTGGGAGCCCCAGTCTAAAATTTTGCTGTCTTATCAGAAGAGAAAGTATGATCCTATAGGTTTGGAGATCACAGATAGACTCTGGAATTAGAAAGGAATGGGTTTGCAGCTTTTGTAGCAACACGGACCGGACTGGAGGAGATTATGCTGAGCGAAATAAGCCAAGTAGAGAAAGTCAAGTATCAGACGGTTTCACTTACTCGCGGAGCATAAGGGGTAATACAGACGACAGTAGGAGAAGGAAAGGAAATGGGAAGTAGGGTAAATCGGGGACGGAAACGAAACATGAGAGACTTTGGACTCAGAAACAAACTGAGGGTCTTGGAGGGGAGGGGTGAGCCTGGTGGTAGGTATTGAGGGAACGTATTGCATGGAGCACTGGGTGCGGGGCATAAACAATGAATCTTGGAACACTGAAAAATAAATTAAAGGGGCGCCTGGGTGGCTCAGTTGGTTAAGCGACTGCCTTCAGCTCAGGTCATGATCCTGGAGACCCGGGATCGAGTCCCACATCGGGCTCCCTGCTCGGCAGGAGGCCTGCTTCTCCCTCTCTCACTCCCCCTGCTTGTGTTCCCTCTCTGGCTGTGTTTCTCTCTGTCAGATAAATAAAATCCTTTAAAAAAATTTAATTAATTAATTAATTAGTTACAAAAAAAAAAAAGAAAGAAAGGCATGGGTTTGTATCCTGAATCCACTGTTTAACGTGAAGTAAAACTGCAGACTCTCCAAGTCCTATCTATGAAATGAAAGCAAGAAACCTCCAATGCAGGATTTTTAGGGGTATTTCATGGATCACAGAATAGAAAAACATTAGCCCAAGACAGACATTCAACACCTGTTAGTTCTATTGCCTGCTCCTCCAGGTGGCCATGACAAACTTGCCCACAAACCTCCACGATCCTGACATTGTGACTCAGTGAGCACTTCACTAAATTTGTTAGGAGGCTCCAAGCTACAGGTAATAAAAGCCCTGACCGAAAGTAGCTTAGATGATAAAGAACTTATTATTTCACATAACAAGAAATCCAAAAAAGTCCAAGAGTTGTCAGTTCAATGGTTCAATACCACCTTCAAGGCCCCAGGTGTGTTGCCTGCTTTCTATTCTGCTATCTTTAGCATGCCTTATAGGCTCAAGAAGGCTGCAGCACTACCAGGCATCACGCAATACATTCAGAGAAAAAGGAGTTTCCTACCATGTTGTTGCTGCTTTCCAGAACAACAAATAACCAACTTGCTCTCAGTCCCCTGGGCCAAGATTGGACCATACATCCATGACTGAACTGTTCACTGGTCGAGCCAGTCATGATCTCCTCCCTGGGGCTAAGAAAGGGCCCAGCATCTAATGAAGCACATAGTGTCTCTGAGCAAGGAAACAAGGTAGGGGAAACTTTGGGCAGATCAGTCAACAGTGTCTGCCACACATCTCCTTCCCAGGGTGGGCCTTCCCAACAAAGCCTAACTAAAGCACCACCGAAGCCAATGGCCACATTCTCAATATCCACCTGTAACACAGGTTCTCAAATTCATGTGCATCTTGGAATCGCTTGGTGAATTTTTTTTTTTTTAAATACTGATGCCTGTTCTCCATCCTAGAGATTCTGAGGATTATTTAAATCTCCTGAGATGAGCTGATGTCTGGGAACCACTTATCTATACCAGCAGTTCTCAACTTTTAAGGTACATCAGAACTGTCCCTAGAGTTTCTGATTCACGACATCTAGGGCAGGACTGAGGGTTCACATTTCTAACAAGTTCACAGGGGATGCTGATGATCCAGGGACCACAGCTGGAGAACCAATGGCCTAGATTAGTGCTTTTTAAACTTCAGTGTACATATGACTCACTTAGAGAATCTCGTTAAAATGTAAGTCCAGGTTCAGGGTCCTAGGAGTTTCATTTCTAACAAGATCCCAGGTGATGCTTGCAGCCCAGACTACACAGCAGGGTCTAGAGCAGAGCTGAGCAAACCAGGACCTGTAGGCCAAATCCAGACCACTGCCTGTTTTTGTAAATAAAGTTTTATTAGAACACCATCTCACTTGATACCACCTTACTTGAGTCAGAGTGGCTAAAATTAACAAGTCAGGAAACGACAGATATTGTCAGGGATGCGGGGAAAGGGGAACCCTCCTACACTGTTGATGGGAATGCAAGCTGGTGCAGCCACTCTGGAAAACAATATGGAGGTTCCCCAAAAAGTTGAAAATAGAGCTACTCTATGACCCAGCAATCGCACTCCTGGGTATTTATCCTAAAGATACAAATGTAATGATCCAAAGGAACACGTGCACCCAAATGTTTTTAGTAGAAAGGTCCACAATAGCCAAACTATGGAGAGAAGCTAGATGTCCATCAACAGATGAATGGATAAAGAAGATGTGAGGTACACACACACACACACACACACACACACACACACATGATGGACTACTACACGGCCATCAAAAAGAATGAAATCCTGCCATTTGCAATGACATGGATGGACCTGAAGGGTATTATGCTGAGCAAAATAAGTCAATCAGAGAAAGACAATTATCATATGCTCTCTCTGATACGAGGAATGTAAGAGGCAGGGTGGGGGCTCGTGGGGGTAGGGAGGGAAAAAATGAAACAAGATGGGACTGGGGAGGGAGACAAACCACAAGAGACTAAATCTCAGGAAACAAACTGAAGGGGTTGTTGGGGGTGGGGGAAGCAGGGGGGGGTTGGGTTATGGAAAAAATAAAAATAATTTTAATAAAAATTTTTTAAAATAATAAATTTATTTTTTAAAAAAAAGAACACGATCTCATTTATTTATTTATTTACACATAGTCTATGGCTGTTTTTGCAGCGTAAGAGATGAGTGGCTGTAATAGAGACCACATGGCCTGCAAAGCCAAAATATTTACTATCTGGTACTTTACCAAAAAAGTTCGCAGAAACCTGGTCTAGAATGATCACTGGTTTTCAAATTTGGCTGTACTTCGGGATCACCTGGAGTCTTAAAAGCTACTGATTCTACTCCTAGAGATTCTAATGTAGCTGGTATGGGGTTCAGCCGGGGCATCCAGATTTTTCTCAACTTGCCAAATTGTTCCACTGGGCATTTGGGAATTGCTGGTCTCCTGGATGTCCTCCCAGCCCCTGCAGCTGCACCAGTCCTTGTCCCCCGTGCACATCCTTTACTCTAGCAGGGCTTTGCTTCCAGACTTAGGGTTGATCAGCTGCTCTAATTAAACAAGGCAGTCCAAGAGGTCCTGAGCCATGGCCCTCCCCCAGGGGCGCATTCCGAAGGACTTTCCACTCATTTGGATATGTAAGTTTTGGCGCACACATTCACAGTACATAAACGGACATTCCCATCCCTTCTCAGCTAAGTCTCATCTAGACTGAATTTGCTAAAAAGTCCATCCAGCCCCCCATCCTCCTGAGAGACTCGCTATTGTCTCTGAACCAAGGCATGAAGCCACATAGCAGATGTGCTCCTGAAAAAAAAAAAAAAAGTGAATTGTCCATCGTGGAAAGAGGGAAAGGATTACTGGCAACAGGAAGAGGGCTGTCAGGCCTCTGTTTCCAAATACAGTGTACAGGACCCTGGCCACGGATCCCAGTTAAAGTCCACAGGAGTCCCCAGGTAAAACACTTGCAGAGTCCTTTAGAAAACCTCAAACCCTAGCTTCAGAAGAGTTTTTCTATTTATTTTATTTAAATTCCATTAGCCAACATATAGGACATCGTTAGTTTCAGATATAGTGTTTAATAATTTATCAGGTGTGTATAACACCCAGGGCTTAAAAAGTCATATGGGTGCTGTGGGCAATTCAAAAATTAAAAACAGTTCCTTCATGTCATTATGCATTTGTCCAAATCCATAAAACAGCAGGAGGGAACCTGGATGTAAACCATGAACTTTGGGTGGGTAGGGTGTGTCAGCATCGGTGCCATTGTCACAAATGTACCTCCTTGGTAAGGGGGATGCTGATAATGGGGGGCGGTGGGGGGGACAGGGGATGTATGGGAAATTTTTGTACCTTCCCCTAAAACTACTCTGATAAGTAGTCCCACCACTTCTGCACGTACTCTTGAGCTTGGGGACTTCAAGAGGTATTGGGTGGATATATACTATTTTATCTCAAGAACCGCATACCCCTTCCTCCGGAGTCGTAACTACCTCCAGGAGGATGTTTCAACTCTACCCACCATGGGAGCCTCCACCTTCCTCAGCCTCTGTGCTGCTGGCCACCAGTGATGGGCTCAGAAAGAAGCCCTGACTCCATTCGGGCCAGGTCCCTGGGACATCAGGGCAGAGAAGAATGAGCCTCAGTCCCCCTCTTGTGGGGAAGGTGAGCTATGTGAGGAGAGGAGCATCAGCACATTTCCCAATCTGAGGACAAAGCCAGCCTGAAGGAATGAAGCCAACAACCAAATAAAGCAAAGGTGGGATGGGGAGACAGTCTTTGCAACATTCAAGACCCTGTTCCAACTGCCCCTGAAGCACAGCTGTGCCCTCCTCATGCTCATTTGAGCCAAAAATCCCCTTTGCACTTGAAGTAGTTTTAAATTGGTCTCTCTTACATGCAACTGGTTCGTGTAGGGAAACACCACCAGCACAGCGTCTCGGTGAGGGGCTGCTGTGAACCAGGTTCCCCCGGCTCGCCCTGAGGTGCAGCGCCTCCTGGGTGGGGCTCCGAGCAAAGAAAATAAGGGACGCAAAGTTCTCTTGATACAAGAAGGAGGAAAAGATATGTATTGGCTACGTCTCTGCAGCCATAAAGCTGCATAATTAACTCCAACACTCAGAATTTTAAAGCAAAAATTTAAAATTTAACTAAGATGGGCTGGATTATTCTCAATTCTTCACTCCCTCTCTATAATAGAAACGCACGCCCTTTGTCATGTGATTGTGATTCTCCAGCCTCCTTGTAGATTTCTTAGATTTCTCCACTCCGTTGATGTCGGGCTTGATCACATGATTTGCCTTAGCCAGAGGGAGCGGGGGAGACGTGAAGTGGGCAGAGACTTCAAATGTGCGTGCACAGCGTGGCTTGGCTTCCTGTGCTCCATCACCGCCCAGGGAAGAGCACGGCCTCGGGAGATGCTGGTCCCAGCAGAGTTACGTGGAGCAGCCCTGAACCTGGAGCCAAGCCCGGCCAAGTCCAGAAAAGCCCCGCTGAACCACAGCTGACTCACGGGACCACATGCCTGGTGCTGCATGCCAACGAGCCTGGAGCCGCTTGTTACCCATCATCTCGGCAGACACCTTGCGGGCAGACGGAGTGACCAAGGTAGGAAGTACCCGCTACAGCACAGACACCGGGCTAGGGATTTAGCATTACTCCTCACAACTCAGTGAGGGGAACGCGATCATCCCCATTTTGTAGACGGGGCAATGGAAGCTCGTGGAACTTATTTTCCCAATTTAACAGTACAGATCATGACATGTACTGACATGTACTGACTCAGTAGATTGTGACAATGCATGGGCATTTTTTTCACTTGAGTTCAGGAAACAGACACGTGTTCCAAAGGGGCCCAGCTCTGATGGTTGGATTCCTGTGATCATCAGCTCCATCAGGATACAAGATAGGGCCCACTGGTGGCTGCTGCCGTCAGCCAGAGGGAGAGAAAGTTCCATCCAGCTCCTACAGGCTGAGGCACGAGGCCCAGTGTGCAGTTTCAGTGTGTGCAAAGGTCATACGTCCCCACCGTTGGTGTGCAGTGTTGCCCTGGGCTGTCCTCGCTCCATCAGCTGTTTGCAGGTGACAAAGTACCCAGCTCAAGAGATGAACCCTATGTGACTGGTCCATGCTACTCATGAAGTCTTGTTTCCTTTTTCCAGGCATGAGGTCCATGTACGGGCAATCAACCCAGTTCTGGAAATTAAGATGTTGGGGAAGGTCTACCAGGTGCTTCTAAGAAAGCCATGTCTCAAAGGAAAAAAGCAGATAAAACAAACAAAAGAAGCAACAACAACAAAACCATGTGTTTGAAAAGTTCAATGTAAAAAGTTATTATCGAGTGTTGTATTAAGTATCACGTTGTAATAAGAAGTGGGTTAAAAAATAAAAGAGCAGAACACTGGAAAAAAAAATAAAAATAAAAATAAAAAAATAAATTAAAAAAAATTAAAAAATTTTAAAAAAAGAAAGCTATGTCTCCCTAATAAGCGAGGGGCACTCTCCCTTACTGCCTGATCACTGGAGGGGAGGAGATGATCCTCAAAGCTGGTGCGACTGTACTTCAGTCATGATAGGACATCACCCAGCTCTGAGAATGACAGAGCTGGAAGACAGAAAGATCTGGGTCCATGACTACAGCACGGAGCTGTTGAAACAGTCCTGTAACTACCTAATTTCCTGTTACACACACAATTAACCTCCTTATACTTTAAGCCACCAGTAGTTCAGCTTTCTATTATTAGCAGCCCAGTGCATCTGTCTTAGTTATCTATTGCTGAATAAAATTAGGACAGACTTACCCATTTAAAACAGGACATGTTTATTATCTCAGTTTCTGGGGGCCAGGAAGCTAGGCACAAGAGAGCTGGGTCTTCTGCTTCAGGATCTCTCAAGAGGCTGTGGTCAAGTTATCCACTGAGCCTGGGCTCTTGTCTGCAAGGACTCTGGTTGTGACACATTTGCGGTCCTTGCAGGCTGTTGGCTGGAAGCTGCCCTCAGTTCCCTGCCAGCAGGGCTGCTCCATGGGACAGGTCCCAACCCAGCAGCTGCTGCAGCAAACCAACAGGACAGAGCCCTTCAGCCCACTGGAAGCCAGAATCTTCCAGAATGTGTTCACAGCAGTGACATCCCTTCACCTTTGCCATACCTCATTGGTTAGATGCACAGGTCCCGTCCACTCACGTGGAAGGAATTACACATGCACATGTGTGCCAGCAGGTGGGGATTATTACAGCTCCCCTATAGCCTGCCCACCAATGCCCTTACTGATAATACCTATTGAGCAAATTCTTGAGATTAAAATCCTCCCACCCACTTTGCCTGGATCCTGGGTCAAACAACCCACCTCCTAAAAAATACTTCCGAGGCACTTGGAAGAATTTTAATATAAACTATATATTAGATGAAGTAATGAAAATCATGTTAATTATGTTAAGTGTACTAATGACATTGTGATTATCTAAGAAAAAAAGACCATTTTTAGGAAATACATAATACAGTATGTTGAGATGAAATGCCATGATATCTGAGGTTTGCTTTCAAATATTTCATCCAGGAAAAAGAAAAAAAAAAGAATAGAGCAAATGTGCAAAAACATGGTAATTATTGAATCCGAGTGATGACTATATGAGATTCATTGCAGTATATCTCAGCTTTCAAGCATGTTCAAATTTTTTAATGATTTTTTAAAATCTGGCTAGCCTTTTATGATCTCCTTAAAACCAAGAACTCCTTTAAAAAAAAAAAAAAAGGAACTCCGCATGAAACAGGATTGAGAGAAAGTGAGAAAGTGTGTTCAGACATGAATAGCTCTGAGCTGATGACGGGGTTGTCTTCGAAGCTCCCTTCTGATGTGCTGCTCTCCTACCCTCATGCTCTAGCCCTGCCGTGCCAAATCTATCCCCAAACACATGGTGCTTCTCTGTGCCCCCTCCAAGAATTTGCACTGTCTGCATCTTTACCTGGGGATTTCTTCCAATATCTTACACAATGCCATCTGGTCCACCTCCAAAACTCAGCTCAAGTGTCGGTTCCTCAAGGAGGAGTTTCCTGACCCCATCTGCTAAGTAGAATGGACCCTCCATCTCTGGAGCTCCCATTGTGCCTTATACAGATGATTATTATAGAACATATCACAATATTTTGCAACTATTTATCTTCAGGTCTGATTCCCCCACCAGACTAAGCTTCTTGAGAAAGAGGTTTCTCATTCTACCCAGATTCCATAGTGATTAACACAGGACTTGGCACATAGTAAGTGCTCAATAAATGTTTGTTGAATAAATAAATGGTTAAATGAATAGATAAATAAGGGAAAATAACTAGCACATAGCAACAATATATAGACACCCAATTTCAATGTATTGATCAGATAGTGATGAGTCTCATAAAAGCTTCAGCTTAATGATTTCCACAACCCAGACAAGCCCTCCCCAGACAGCTGAGTCTCTTTTGGTCTAAATATGGGGAGCACTGCAAATCCCAATACAAAAGTCTCCAGGACACTGATATTAAGACAAAGTACCAAGCACAATTCCCTTGTGTGGTTCAGCAACAAGCACCAAGAAACTGTTCCTAAAGAGGTGCTCAGAAATTGTCTTAGACTCGGTTTGAGGACAGCTTTATTGACAGCCACCATTCCGTGCAGACAGGACTCAGAATGAGACTGTGATAGGAAGGCAGATTTGGGCTCAATATCAAGAATTTTCTTTAAAAGTTAGAGTTGTTCAGTAGTGGGAAAGGCTGCCTCATAGAATTAGGAATTCCCTATTCACCCAAAGGTCAACAATTATTTATTGAGCACCTACTGTTCCAGGTGGCTGGGTTGCTACAGTGAACAATATAGATAGGGAACCATCTCTTTGAGACAATATGCGGGATAAGCCAAGGTAAAGGCAGGTGATTCCAAAAGTACTACAGAAGGGGGTCCCCTCAATCTAGACCCCTAGACATTGGCCCAAAAGATCTCTAAAGTCCCTTCCAAACATAAGATCTGTTTTTCTTGTCCTAATGATCCTTTAGAAGTTATTGATTTCATATAGGACGAGTGGTTTCCAGGAATCTTCTAGGGTGCGTACAGATGATCCTAGATGTCCATTACCAAAGAACGTAAACTTAATCGTATTTCAACAAAGCTGATGGGGAGAGGAATGTGAACTTGAGGAAGTAAGATCTATGGGTGTCTGGTGTGCTGTCATATTCAGAGCTTGGTACATAAGAGATTCGATACAAATTTGAATAAATGAGTAGCTGAATTGGATGGCAGGGGACAAAAACAAAAGGGACATTACAACTGGGCAGACATACAGCAGGGGAACGCTGTGTATGTGAGAGAACAAAGAGTACAAAAGTAAGGGTAGGGGCGCCTGGGTGGCTCAGTTGTTAAGCGTCTGCCTTCAGCTCAGGTCATGATCCCGGAGACCCGGGGGTCGAGCCCCACATCGGGCTCCCTGCTCGGCGGGAAGCCTGCTTCTCCCTCTCTCACTCCCCCTGCTTGTGTTCCCTCTCTGGCTGTGTTTCTCTCTATCAAATAAACAAACAAAATCTTTAAAAAAAAAAAAAAAAGTAAGGGTAAAGGAATTCCAAAGTGTCTCACTGTGCTTTTTAATGTCCACCCCTTCTGTCATTTTCACAGGGGGATTGCAAATAAGAAAGTCATCACCTTTTCAGTTACTTTTGGGTTCTGGAGTGATAATTCTTTGTATGACATTGAAGTTGAGACAAGATTCAAAGTGGCCTATGAGTTACCAAGTTGTGATATTTTCTGAACATTGTAAGAGATCCTAACATTAGTCCATTGACAATGATATCTTCAAGACACACCGGTCTTGCCAAGATTATCCATAGAATGAGCTTGCCGTATTGCAAACATGAGCTGCTGAACGGCATTCCTGAGGTTCACCGATCTACAGTCAGCTTGTGGTCTGGTCCTGTTAGCTTGTCCAGTTTCTCCTTTTGTGCTTCACTCACGCCACTGCTGAAGACGGAGGCCAGACGCATTGATGAGAAAGGACCAATGAGAAGGCCTGTTGTGTAGTTCTGATTGGCCAGTGACAGGTGTGGCATCTGACAATCCCAAAGGCCCAATCGCTCTTGCAGTGTTGTCCGAAGCAGCAGGAGTGGAAGTCTCAGACAGATGTCCCACCAGAGTTAGAAGTGCTGCACACACCTGAGCACTGATGTCTCCTGTGGGTCAGGGAACCCCTGGACTGGACGACCTCTCTGCTGGTGGGCACCAAAATGCTCTTGCCTTTGTATTGCCTCTCCCTGCTGTTGTGAGCCACATCTGCTCCACCACTGTACAAAAGCCTTCAACACTTTCTATCTCTCAACACTAAGTATTACCTGAATTAATCCATATAACAGTCCCCCAGAGTTAGCCATATAGTATTGACCCAATATTACCGATCCCACGGTCATGCAGCTAGTAAGGAGGGAAACAGGAGCCCTAGATTGTATTCCAATCACTCTGTTATAGACTGAATGTTTGTGTCCCTCCAAAATTCATATGTTGAAGCCTTAAACCCCAATGAGATTATATTTGGAGATGGGGCTTGGGGGGGCTAATTAAGGTTAAGTGGGGTCATAAGGGTGGGGCCCTTATCCACTAGGACTGGTGTCCTTATAAGAGGAAAAGAAACTAGAGATCTCTCTCTCCGCACCCCCACAAAGAAAAGACCATGTGAGGACACAGAGAGGAAGTAGCCATCTGCAGGCCAGGCAGAGAGCTGCCCCTAGCCACTGGATCAGCCGGAACCCCGGTCATGGACTTCTAGCTTCCAGAATTGTGAGAAAGCAAATGTCTATGGTTGAAGCCACCAGGCTGGGGTACTTTGTTCTGGAAGCCTGAGCAGACCCATACAAACCGCAGCACCTTCCCCCCACTCAGCTCCTTCCCCGGCTTACATGTGCCAGCAACAGCAAATCTCAGGACGAGCATCTCCTCCTCCATCAAACCTTCCTGGCCTGGGCGCCAGGGTGGCTCAGTTGGTTGAGTGTCTGCCTTTGGCTCAAGTCATGATCTGAGGGTCCTGGGATCAAGCCCCACGTCAGGCTCCACACTCCTCAGGGAGTCTGCTTCTCCCACTCCTTCTGCCCCCTGCACTCTTCCACCCCACTTGTGCTCTCTCTCTCTCTAATAAATAATAAATCTTAAAAAAAAGAAGAGGGCGCCTGGGTGGCTCAGTTGGTTAAGCAACTGCCTTCGGCTCAGGTCATGATCCCAGAGACCTGGGATCGAGTCCCACATCGGGCTCCCTGCTCGGCGGGAAGCCTGCTTCTCCCTCTTTCACTCCCCCTGCTTGTGTTCTCTCTCTGGCTGTGTTTCTCTCTGTCAAATAAATAAAATCTTTAAAAAAAAAAAAAAAAAGAAGAAGAAGAAGAAGAAGAAGAAGAAGAAGAACCTTCCAGAACAGATGTCAGTAACCATGACGGCAACAACCATCCACTGAGCACATTCTCTAATCAGGCACCAAGCTATGCGTCTATCGCTTACTCCTATCCACTCTTAGGGAGGCACAATTTCTAACCCCATCTTACAGGTGAAGAAACTGAGGCTGGGCATCTTGCCCAAGTAGGTGACAGGGCCCAGATTCAAATCCCGACAGTCTAACTCCAGAGCCCTCGACTTGCCCAATGTCACAGCAGCTAATACTTTATCACCTAACCTGTCGGTCCCTCTGTCTCCCCCCAGCAGACGGGAGCTCGGGGGTCTGCTCTGTCTCCGTCTCTGCCCCTCCAATGCCTGGTGCATCTTGGGTCTCACAAAGGCTTGGGGAATGAATGAATGAATGAATGTCTCAACATCACACTGGTGGCCAGCTGTCACTGCTGGGAAATTCTGCGGTCCCCTGGACTCTGGTTATTAACAACCCATCTCTGTGGAATAATGAAAGTGACAGCATGGGCCGTCTGTCCACACAGCCTCCCTGTTTCCATGCATGCACGTCTGAGTGAACAGATAACTCACGCTGAGATTTACTTAAAAGGCATTTAACTCAGCTCACACGTCTGCCGACCAAGCCTATTACTTGCAGAAATCTATTCCATGCATTACCATTTTGATTTCCAGCGCACAGAGACAGTGGTGGGTTGGTAGGATTTTTTTTTTCCTCTCGCCAGTTGAGTTACTGTCTGCTTTTGTGGAATAAATTGCTATAAATTGAGTTACCAGCACTCTAAAATGGGGAAATATATTCTCGATGTTATATGGGCAGCTGACAACATTATGGAAATACACAAAGAGGGTGTCCAAGTTTACCCAAACGGTGGCGAGCTACGATGGCTGGTGGGAGGATGGCGGGGCCGTGGGGTGGCCTCAGGCCCAGACTCCGTTGCCTGACCTATCGCCCCAGGCAACTGGGGCAGCCTCTCCAATGGGGAATTTTAGCCATGAAACTCCAGGAAAATTAAAGCCACAAGGATAAACAAGGGGCTAATCGCAAGAAAAACCAGGGTGGGAAACGAAATAAAGCCAGCTAGGAAGGATGGTACTGGGAACACCGTCAGTGCCCACCCACATTCCCTTGGAGGTTCACCCCAGCCCCGTGCCCACTTCTCTGCTTCTCTGTGCTTTGATTCTAAAGGCTGCACCTGCAGAGCCTGGGGAAGCCCAGCGCAGGGCTCCTGGAGAAGCTTGCCGCTTTGCAACCCCCTGGGAGCAGCTCTTGGCCAGTGACCGTCTGGCATGAGACTGTGAAAGCCCAGCGACCTTGCTGGGAGTGGGGATAGGCTCTGACGTCTAACATACACTCCAGAGAGTCCCACAGAGTCAGGCTGATACTGGGGCCTCACCTAAAGCCGAGAGTTTGCTTGGCTTCTCCCTGTCCTGCTCCCCCAATTTGCTTACAGGTGTTTCCGGGGAGCAGCAACTTAACAAAGCATTTGGACACAACGTTCATCTCAGGGTCTGCCTCTGGGAAGGAGACCTCAGCCAACTGAGACGGGCCGTACAAGTGGACTGTGGCAAGTCCAGGAGCCAATGGGTCAGTAAGTATCCAGGGAAATAGGATGGGAGCTGAGGATAGTAGAGGGTATGCAGCACGTCAGCTCTGATCTGCCCGACCCAAGTTCAAGAAGCCATATGATGACATTACCAGGCAAGGCCTTTCATGGCCCCTTTTCCCCTTTCCCCTCACATCCTCCCTACCCAGTGCTCCATATCCCCAGAAGGGTCGGAAATAGCAGTTCTCAGTGGAAAAGAGAGGACCATCCCTCTTCCCAAAGCCAGCACCCTGTCTGCGTGGCCCCTGCTGGAGAGGGGAAGGAGGCCGAAGACACCAAAGTACCGACCGATTGGACATTCTGGTTTCCAAACCCAGATTCTCTTTCGTACCTTAAAGTGACCATAGAACTTTCTCTTCCCTCAGCTGACTGGCAGACCAGGGACCCATGAGTCTCAGTCCAGGGCCGGAAGGAGACAGCTCTCTGCGAGCCAAGATTAGAGGGATGGAGGGGGCGGGGGAGACAACAATAAAGTGGCTTTGGGGATTATACCTCACAATTCCTGGATGTTCAACATACAAGTTACATACCTAATACACACCTGCCGTTAGCATTACCACCATTTATACTGCAACTGATCTGCTCCATAACGTGGTTGCTTATGCCGCTAAGACAGGTGGTGTCATCAGGAGGAAGGCCCCCGCAAGAACGGAAATGGGAAACTCAGACAGGAGGCTGCTGCCAACAGGGACGATGGGACAGTCACCGGGACTGGCCACCCAAAGCCATCTGCACCCTGCTTGCCCCTGTCACCCTCTACTTTGAGGCTGGGAGGGGGAAAAACATACCTGCCCAGCCTCCCTTGTGAAGTCAAGTAACACTGTTCTGGCCAAGGAGATGCAGAGGGAAGACCCTAGAGAGGCATTCCTCCTCACTAAAAAGACAAAGGTTCTCAACCGGTAGTTTTGGCCTGGAATGTGGACATGATGCTCAGAGAAGCAGCAGCTATTTTGTGACCATGAGGTCTGAGGACAGCAGAGCCAAAGTCCCTGCTGATGTCATTGGGCTTCTGTCCCACCTCTGGCTGGCTTGCTCCACACTTCTTGTGCATGATAAATACACCCTTTGCCTTTTTAAGCTACCACGTTAGAGGTGTCCGGTCCTTATTCCTCACCAATATGGATGAAGAGGGCTGACCTAGAGAGGCTGAGGAGGGACAGAGGAGAATGTGGGGACACTTAGGAGGTAGAACTGATAAGACTTGGTGTCTGCTTCAATATGAAAGAAGGGAATCAAGGATGAAGAGTGTCTTTCTCACAATAAGGAATAGTGAAGTCAAAACAGGGGCCCCTGGGTGGCTCAGTGAGTTGTGGCTCTGACTCTTGATTTCAGCTCAGGTCATGATCCTCAGGGTGGTGGGATCAAGCCCTACATCAGGCTCCGTGCTCAATGTAGAATCTGCTTGAGATTCTCTCTCTCCCTGTCCCTCTGCCCCTTCTCCCCACCTCACCCCAGCCAACAGCAGGAAAGCCTCTGACAAAGATTTGGGCTCTGTCTCAGCCTCGGTTCCCCCAGGAGCCCTTGAGGCAAGGATTTGAGGATGAGAGGTGTATTTGCAAGATGACCCGAGAAAACCCCAACATGGGAGTTAAAACTGAAAGGACAGAGGCAGTGACAAGGGTGCGGTCATTGGGCAAGTGGCCCCATGAGCAGCCAGAGGTTCCCCCTGCATCGGAGTCCTGGAAATCTGCAGGAACAGCCTCCCCAGAGCCGGCCCCTGAGGGGCAAGGGAACCATCAACACACATCGGTCATGAGATGCGGGCTGTTGCTGGGGGCTGGTTCTCCACACTTCCTGCTGCTGCCCCTGCCCAGGGGCCCGAAGAAAGCTCCTGGGCAAAGAGAGGCAGGGGCTGCCCGAGAAGGCAGCCGGTGAGCTCTCTAGTATAGAGTCAAGGAAGGCGGGGCACCCCAGCCTCTGCTCCCAGCTGCCTGAGAGGAAGGAAACCAAGTCTGTGTCAAAGCCACAAACTTTCCAACCTCCCCTCTAGGTCTAACCAAGGAGGGAAGAAGGGGAGAAGTGGAGAGAGTGTGGAAGGAAGCGTGGAAGGCCCACGGCCAGCAAGGTGGGAGAGGGTGGTCAGAGGGTAGGACAGAGCACATCTGTGTGGGGCCGTCGGAGGAACCCTCACAGGGGCCCCTTTGCTCTCAACCTTCCCCATCCTCCTCCCAGGACAGGGCCCTGGGGCTGCAGATCCGGCTGAACTAGAGAGAGAGGAGAGCATTAAATGGAACCTGGAACTGAGGTTCTCAGCAACAAATAACCAAAGAGCTTTAGGACCTGCCTGCAGTGGTGTCTGAGGGCACACTGTGTTCCCACCTGGCTGACAAGGTCGGTACATCCATGACAACCGGTGGCTGACAACCAGACCCAGAGCCAGGGGCTTCCCCCAGGTGAGCTCACATACTCCTCCTTGTAACCTTCCAAGGAAGGTATTGCTCTCCCCATGACAAGCTAGAAGCCATTGAGTCCTTGAGAAATGACACAGTTTGCTCAGGATCATGTAACTAATGCACGGCAGGGTCTAGACTCAAACCCAGGTGGCTCTGTCCGACATGCAGATTAATTCTGGATGCCTCGGTCATCAACTGGTAGGTGGACAAATTATGGTACACACATACAAGAGAATACTACTCGGTAATAAAAATGGAATGGACTACGTGATATATCAGAACATGGGAGAATCTCGAAAACATGGTAAGTGAAAATAAGCCACACACAAAAGACGACATTCTGATGGATTCCATTTAGATACATTCTATAAAAGGTAAAACACAGTGACAAGAGAGCAGATCGATGATGGTCAGGGCCCGAGAAATGAGGGAGGCAAGAAGGCATGAAGAAATTGTGGGGTAGAGTGACAGAAATGTTCTGTATCATTACTGAATGCATTTATCCAAACTTAAAATTGTCCGCTTGAAATAGTCAATCACATTGTATATGAATTACACTTTGATAGAGTGGATAAAATGTTGGATTTCCCTGAGTTGAAAGCAGTGGGATATGATAGCAAAGATGGGTCTAGAGCCCAGAGGAAGCACCTGGGGTTCAGAGAAATGTGCAGGTCATCGGGATGTCCATGATGGACACCCAGAGAGTGGAGGAGGTTACCTAGGAAGAGTGGACAGAGCAAGGAGGGCCAAAGAGGGAGGGTGCAACCGTGCACAGCCTTAAGAGGTAGGGACAAGCTCAGGAAGGGGATTGCAAAGGAACCATCAGAGCAGCGGAAGGGAAATCAGGAATGTTGTCCAAGAAGTGAGCAGAGCAGAGGGCCATTGTGTAGGTCCTTGACTTCTCCCTGGCTACAGGGACCCTGGAAGCCAGGGTTGTAGACTAGAAGGAAGAAAAAGCCAGTGGAGGAAGAGAGAAAGGGAGGGAGGGAGCGGAGTCCTCCCTGGTGCTTCGTGGATAGTGGAGGAAAGGTTGACTTGCCTCCTCCCTCTCCCTCTGCCCACCGTGTTCACCCAGTGTTATCCCCAATTCCTCAGGCACAGAAACCCACAAGGACTCAAGACCTCCCTCAAAACCATTAGCAGAACCAAGGAGACTCTGCTCACAGTAAGGCATGAGCTGGAAGGGAGGGCAGAAACAGAGGGGCAAAATCAAAGGAAAGGTGGTAGAGCAGAAAAAGAAGAAAGAACACGGAGAGAATCTAGAGTAAATATGTGGCTGGAAGGAGCCTTAGGGGTGACTTCTACCGAACATCGCCCTCCCTGTAATCCTGAGCAACTGAGACCAGGGAAATCTGCTGTCTGTGCAGCTTAAAAGGATCAAGTGTCCAACCTCCCAACCTTGAGCTACTAAAGTATTTGCATGAAGCAGGAGAATACAGACTTAGGGAACCTGAAGCTTATTCAGAGAGTCCTCTTATGGAAATATAGTCCCTTACAAATGCAAAATCAGGTGCAAAAGTAGAAGGGGTCTGTGCAGGGGAAGGACCCTGAAGAATCAGCTTTACCGCCTTGTAGAGCAAGTCCTTCTGACCACGGCGAAGGTCCAGAGGAAAGAATTTCTAAACTGGGCCAGCAGCACCCTCTGGTGGACACAGGGGGGAAAGCCTCACGTAGGCCAGGACCGGTCTTACACCAACACCAGCACAGCACCATGCCAGGCGGTCAGTCTGGCCATCATCCTCCACGCTCCTCATCAGCCTGCAGCCCCACCTCCCAGCCCCAGGGCTGTATAATCATTATCACAGGCTCAGAGATCAGCATCTAGATGTACAGTTACTTGTGCCTTGATGTGAAGCAACTAACTACCCTGCTGAGCTTCAGTTTCTTTTCCCGAAACTAAGATGAATCTAAATCAAGATTAAGTGTCTACTTCAAAGGGTGGTTCTAAGAATTCAGTATGATGATTCACATGTAAGTGCTGCCCAATACAAAGGGCATTCGGATATGTAAACTGTGTTTTAGGGAAAATGGGCCGACACTGGCATATTTTTCTGCCTCTCCATCAACACTTCTGAAGAAATCGCCGGTACCATGCACTCGAGAAAAACTGCCCAAGTGACACTGTGCACTTTGTGTCACAAAAAAAGAGGGTGCCCCCTTTATGCCCCACTCTGCAGACCCCCAAAGAGCGAGGGGGCATTGACTCTTCTCCAGAGCAAACATCCCCCACCTCCACCCCAGCATTTCCCTGTCTCCCTGCCCATCACAGGCTTTAGAAAAAACCACCACGGAGGGTGCCTGGGTGGCTCAGTCGTTTAAGCATCTGCCTTCGGCTCAGGTCAGGATCCCAGGGTTCTGGAATCGAGTCCCCGTGTTGGGCTCCCTGCTCGGTGGGAAGCCTGCTTCTCACTCTCCCTGCTGCTCCCTTCCTGCTTTGCCGTTATCTCTGTGTGTCAAATAAATAAAATCTTTATTAAAAAAAACAAACATGCACGGATGCCTGGAGGCCCCCTACACAATGTGAGATGGATGGGGCTAAGGGAGCATTTTCTTTTTTTGACATATTTTGACATAATTTCAGATTGAGAAAAAAGTTGCAAGAATGTAGTACAAAGAAATCTCACATGCCCTCCCTTCAAATTCCCCACACACGCACTTGTACCACACATGTCTTTTCCCTGTCTCTGTCCCTCCCTCTTGATAGACGGGTTTCTGTGTTGACTCTGAACATCTGGAGAAAGTTGTAGGTGTCATTCTCCTTTGCCCCCAAGTCTTCAGTGTGTGTTTCACAGCAAAAACATTCTCTTACACAACCACAGCCCAATTATCAAAATCAGGCAATTAACATAAACACAATGCTATCCTCTACTGCAGGAACCTCATTCGATCTCAGCCTCTGTCCCAAGAACGTCATCATGCAAAAGAAAATCCAGGATCATGGTTGCATTCAATCGTGTCTTTTTAGTCTCTGTTAACCTGCAATTTCCTCAGCTGTGTGTGTGTGTGTGTACACAAATCCATACATGTATGATTTGTGACATTTTTGAAGATTATTTCTAAAGCAAATTTAGGTCTACGACAAAATTGAGAAGGAGGTACAGATTTCCCTCAAATCCACTGAGCACAGACATTTTTTAAGAATGCAAGCTAATTATATTGTGGAATGTCCTTCGCTTTGAGTTTTCCTAAGGTTTGCTCACAATTAGATTCAGGTTAAGCATCTCTAGCAAGAACATCAAAAATTTATCATGCCTTCAATTTATCACGTGACCGTGGACATTCTCACTTAACCTTTCTGAATGTCACTCTCCTCATCTGAGAAACCAATGAATGAGACTAGCCAGGTGCCAAAAGGAGTTCTTATGGAAATAAGATGTGTATCTCGAACTACCAAGCAGAGGAACTGGTATCGGTGAACCTGATCTTCAGTTTCCTGGGTAGGGGGGGAATGGGCAAATATGGACACTGTGCTGATTTCTCTTATGCTGATTTCTCTTAACTAGGAAATTACAGCTTTGAGAATATTTTGGAAGAGTGAAACTCAAGAGGTAATTAAGGTTATTTCAGGTCTGGATGAGAGGGGCAACACTGTTTCTATCACCTAGGATCAACCTTGATCAGCCCTCTGATGGGTAAAAGAAATGGAGCAGAGGGAGAGAGATGGAAGCCTGGAAATCAGGCTGCATGGACCTCAGAAAGCCAAGAGTAGAAAAAACAAAACAAAACAGAAATCCACTCAACCACTTTGGAAAGCAGCTTGAGAATCTCTGGCAAAGGTAAATATATGCCCTAGGATACAGCATTTCTATTCCCAGGAGTCTCCTCAAGGTAATTCTCACACAATTGCACAAGGGACTTGAACAAGATCATTGTGCTACTGCTTATAATAATCATTTAAATGGAGATGATGTAAATGGCCCTAGTGATGACAAAGAATAAATCAAATCTGGCACATTCCAAAAGCAGAGTACTATACAGATAAGAAAATTAATTACCTGGACATGCCTGCACCAACGTAGAGTGAAAGCAAAGATAATTGTGTGTGCATTTTATAGCTTGATCTCTGATCAAGGTGGTTTTTTTTAAGATTTTATTTATTTATTCATGAGAGACAGACAGAGAGAGAGATAGAGAGAGAGACAGGAGCAGAAGGAGAAGCAGGCTCCCCTAGGAGCAGGGATCCCAATGCAGGAAGGACTTCATCCCAGGACCTCAGGATAATGATCTGAGCCAAAGACAGACATTTAACCCAATGAGCCCCCAGGTGCCCTGATCAAGGTATTTTATGCCTTCTCTTCTTTTTCCTGATCAGCCCAACTAGAAATTCATCAGCTGTATTGGTCTTCTCAAAGGATGACCTTTTTAAAATAAGCCTTTTATTTGGATTTTTTTTTTTTTTAAGATTTTATTCATTCGACAGAAAGTGAGAGAGATCACAAGCAGAAGGAGCAGCAGACAGAGAGGGAGAAGCAGGCAGCCCGATGCAGGACTCAATCCCAGGACCTTGGGATCATGGCCTGAGCCAAAGGCAGACACTTAGCCAAATGAGCCACCCAGGAGCCCCTGGCATAATTTTAGACTTACAGAAATTCGAACAGACAGAGGCGAAAGTTCTCGTATACCCCTCACACTGTTTCAGTTCTCCCTAAGGTTATTATTTCATATAACTCTTGTAAATCCATCAAGTCTAAGAAACCCACGTTGGTATATGACTGTGAACTCAACTGTAAACTTTGGGTTTTATCAGTTTTCTATAACTGGCTTTGTGCTGCTCCAAGGTCCAGTCTAGAACGCCACTTTGCATTGAGTTGCGTTAGTCTCGTCTTGTCTGTGACAGTGAAACCATCTCTTGTTTCTCATGACAAGTCGTGAAAAGTACAGGTGTTTGGGGGCGTGTCCCTCAATTTAGGGTCTATCTCTGTAATTTCTCATGATGAGGCCAGGATTGTGGGTTTGGGGGAAGAACACCACAAAGGTGAAGCGTCCTTCTCAGCTCAGCGTATCTGAGTAGTCCCCCAAAGCCACGTTCCCAGACACCAGCCAGGGCCAGACTCACTTGGAGACTCTTCTAGGGATAGTACCAGGGAGCAGCAGAGGGAGAGAGAGAAACAGGATCCCTGCTAAGCAGGGAGCCCGATGCGCGGCTCGATCCCAGAACCACGAGATCACAACCTGAGCCAAAGTCAGATGCTTACTGGCCAAGCCACCCAGGTGCCCCTCTATCGATGCTTTAAGGTTTTTTTCTCTATCCCTGGTTTTAAGCAAGTAGATTATGTGTGCTGGTGTCACGTTTGTGAGCTTAGAAATTTGGAAATTTTTCCCTCATTATTTCTTCATATTTATATATATGTATAAATATGTAAATTTTTGTATATGTATAAATATGTAAATTTTATACATATAAATATTTATATATATGTATAAATATATATATATATATATATTTTTTTTTTTTTAGTCCACTCTCTCCTCTTCCAGGACTCCAAATGCACTTCTATCAAGCTTCCAGTTTCCCCACAGTTCACTGATACTCTTCATTTTGGGGGGTCTTTTTTTCACCGTGCTTCATTTTGGATTGTTCATCTCACTCTATCTTCAAAGTTCATTCACCTTCCCTTCTGAAGCATCTAATTGGTCATCAATCCCATCCTGCCCATTCTTCATCCCAGATGTTGTAGATTCCACTTCTAGAAATTCTGAGTCTTTTTTTTTTTAAGATTTTATTTATTTATTTGACAGAGAGAAACACAGAGAGGGAACACAACCAGGAGGAGTGAGAGAGGGAGAAGCAGGCTTCCCGCAGAGCAGGGAGCCCGATGCAGGGGCTTGATCCCAGGTCTCCAGGATCATGACCTGAACCAAAGGCAGTTGCTTAACCCAACTGAGCCACCCAGGCACCCCCTTTTTCACATTTCTGATATCTTTATGTCAGTGTAACTGACATGTTTTAAACTGCATATATTTCAAGTGTGATATTTGATGGAGTTTTGACATAGGTAAACACCAGTAAAACGATCATCATACTTGAGATAA
This sequence comes from Spilogale gracilis, assembly GCA_004023965.1. Taxonomy (NCBI): domain Eukaryota; kingdom Metazoa; phylum Chordata; class Mammalia; order Carnivora; family Mephitidae; genus Spilogale; species Spilogale gracilis. The sequence continues at coordinate 156,706 of PITA01000385.1, read as the reverse complement.
CGAAATACTACCCATTGTGTTGGTGAACCACAGTGGAATCAAATTAGAAATCAAGAACAGAACGATAACAGAAAAGTCTCCACATGCAACACACTTCTAAATAATCCTTGAGTTACAGAGGAAGTTTCAAAGAAATGCACAAAAGCACTGAACTGAATGCAAATATGATGAATCAAAATTCATGGAACAGCAGCTAAGCAGGGCTAAGAAGAACACTGAGCACTAAATACATACATCAGAAAAAAGGATATGTCTAAAATCGGTCATTGAAGCTTCTGCCTCAAAAACCTAGAAAAAGAAGAGACATTCAAACCCAAAAGCACCAGAAAGAAGGAAGCAATAAAGAACAGAAATCAAAGAAATTGAAAACAGAAAGACAATGGAAGATCAGTGAAACAAAGATCAATAAATCTGACACAGGGAGACAGAAAACAAAGTGACCATAAATGAAATGGGGTATCCCCACAGACCCTGCAGACACCAAAAGAATAAAGAAATATTAAGAAAAACTCTACATACGTTTGCAAGTTTATAACTTTTTTTGACAGATAAAAAATTACATATATTTAAGGTATACAAGTTAATGTTCTGATATATGTATACATTGTGAAACAATGAACACAAACTCATTAAGGCATCCATCACTTCCTGTAGTCATTGTGTGTGTGTATCTGTGTGTCCTTACACTTGAGATCTTCTCTCTTAGCAAATTTTAAGTACACGATACACTGTTACTAACTACAGTCACCATGCCTTACACTTTCTCCAGAACTTAACCATCTTTTAATTGGAAGTTTGTACCCTTTGATCAATATCACTCCTTTTTCCTCACCCCAACTGCCGGCCTCCACTAATCAGCATTCCAATATTAGTATACGTTTAAGGAGTTTGGGTTTGAGGGAAAGAAGATGGTTTTGGCTTGGTGGGCTATTAGTTTTTTGTTTTGTTTTGTTTTTTCGGTTGCACATATACATCCTTCTGGCTTACTGCATTTCACATAATGCAGTTGGAGAGAGAGGGAGATCACATTTCATTTATCTATTCATCTGTCAACAGACACGAAGTCTGTTGCTATATGTTGGCTATAGTGAATGAAAATGCAGATAGTTGTCCAGGACGGTGCGTGATCCGCCCCTCCCGCCATGTCCAAGCCGCCAGAAACTTTGGTGGAGGTACCCGTGAATGTGGATGAAAGTCCCTCTGGGCTTTCCCCGCCAAGAATCTGGAAAGCCACGTACCTTGTGGGCCGGGGCAATATGTCTTTTGTGTCCCTGGGACGTGCACTTGGGCAAGCGCTCATCCAAGGCACGGAGAGCCATGATCCTCCCTCAAAGTGAAAGAGCTCTGCAAAGTTGCAATCATCGACACCAAAAAATATTTGTTTCCATTGTTCCTTGTCTGTTTAACTACCATGAATTCTTTGACACTATTTCTTCTTACTTCACTTATAATCAAGTAAATGCTTTTATTTCTACTTACCATCATTAAAAATAGTTTAATCTTAAATATCCCGCAGCTCTATGGAGGAGATTGTCAGGGCTTTTAAAAGGTTAAATAAAGGGCTTAATATAAGAAATAAAACTATACTAACAAGGACATTGCCACACACACAAAGGATCCATAAACAAAGAGTTCTGCACCCAGTCATGGAAAACAGGCTTGAGCAAATGCTTTTACCTTTGCAAAAGAAGTTATCTTTCTCCTTGACACCAGACAGACTAACTTTTGGTCATTGTATTAATAATGTAGCTAAAACTTTGTACACTACTCATCTAAGCCTTTCAATTGCCTTCTTGTTTGTAAGACCTGCTTAAAAAACACCATATCATTAGTCTACCCTTTATCGTCTAGGCACCAAATGTAGAAACTGTAAAAAACAAAAAACAAAAACAAAAAAAAACACCTTACTGAATAACATGTCCTTGGTTTGGTTTAGGGAGTTAACTCTGATGTAGATAGGTACACCTGCAAAAACATGTTTCACTGATCAAAACACTAGGTTTCTCTAACAAAGACACTGCGTAATCAAAAAATCACTTTGTAAACTTTAACCTAACTGTATCCCCTAACCTCCTCACTCTGGAATAATAAAAAACTGGGACCCTTGACAGTCAAGAGAGACAAAACCAGAGGCAAAGGTAGAGAACCAGAGAGTCTGAGAGTCAGAGACCCAGAGAGCCAAAGAGCCTGAAAGCCAGAGAGCCTGCGAAGCCAGAGCCAGAGCCAGAGCCTGCTTCATAGGTCTCTCCTGACTGACCTCGGGTCTGTCAGCTTGCATCAGATCTCCGGGTCCATGTCAGACATCCCACGGTTCGGGACCCACATCTCTGCTGAGGCTGGTCCCCAACACATGGGTGGGTGTGCTACCACCTGGGTGGCTCAGCTAGTTAAGCATCTGCCTTTGGCTTGGGTCATGATCCCAGAGACCCGGGACCGAGCCCCACATCGGGCTCCCTGTTCGGTGGGAGGCCTGCTTCTCCCTCTCTCACTCCCCCTGCTTGTGTTCCCTCTCTAGCTGTGTTTCTCTCTGTCAAATAAATAAATAAAATATTTTTTAAAAAAAGAAAAAAAGAAAGAAAAGAAGAAAAAGAAAATGCAGGTATCTCTTTGAGTTGGTGACCATGACTTGATTTCTTTTGGGAATATATTCAGAAGTAGGATTTCTGGGTCCCATGGTTGTTCTATTATTAGTTTTTTGAGAAGCCTCCACATTATTTTCCACTGGCTACACCAGTTTACATTTGCACCAACAGAGCACCGGGGTCCCTTCCTCTCCATAGCCTCCCGATACTGGTTATCTTTTGACTTTCTGATGACAGCCATCTCTAATGAGTGTGAGGGGATCTCTCATTATGTTTTTGATTCACACTTTGCTGGTGATTAGTGACATCTTGCACATTTTCATGCCAACCATAGGTCTCCTTTGAAAAAGCGTCTATCAAGGTCTTTTGCCCATTTTTTAATTGGGTTATCTGTTCTTATGTTATTGACTTGCATGTGTTCATATATTTCGAACATTAAACCCTTACCCAGTATATGATTTGCAGGGGCACCTGGGCGGCTCGGTCAATTAAGTGTCAGACTCTTGACTTCAGCACAAGTCATGATCTCAGGGTCGTGAGCCCAGGCCCCACATGAGGCTCCATGTTGGGTATGGAGTCCATTTAAGATTCTCTCTTTCCGGGGCGCCTGGGTGGCTCAGTTGGTTAAGGACTGCCTTTGGCTCAGGTCATGATCCCGGGGACCAGGGATCGAGTCCCACATCAGGCTCCCTGCTCAGCGAAAAGCCTGCTTCTCCCTCTCTCACTCCCCCTGCTTGTGTTCCATCTCTGGCTGTGTTTCTCTCTGTCAAATAAATAAAATCTTTTAAAAAAGAAAAAAAAAGATTCTCTCTTTCCCTCATCCTCTGCCCCTCCCCCCAAATGTGTGTGTGTGTGTATGTGTGTGTGTGTGTGTGTGTGTGATTTCCAATTATTTTCTCCCATTCCATAGGGCACCTTTTCACTTTGCTGACTTTGTTCTACTGCACAGAAACTTTTTAGTTTGGAGTCCCACGTGTTTATTTCTGCTTTTGGTGCCTTTTCTTTCACTGTCATATCCCCCAAAATCCTTGCCAAGACCAGTGTCAAGGAGCTACCCCCCCCCAGTACCTTCCTCTAGCTTTTTTATAGTTCCAAGTCTTTGGTTAAGTCTTTAATATATTTTGAGTTGATTTTTGTACAAGAAAAGGAAGGACACGTTGTTTGAGCCCTGAAAATTACATTCTTCTCTCCACCTTTCAGTGTCTTCTTACATTTGTTTGTTGTTGTTGTTTTGTAAGATTTTATTTATTCATTTGAGAGAGAAACACTGAGAGCATGAGCAGGGAAGAGGAAGGAGAGGGAGAAGCAGACTCCTCACTGACCACAGAGCCTGAACCCAGGGCTTGATCCCAGGACCCCAAGATCATGGCCTGAGCTAAAGGAGCCACCAAGGAGCTCCTGTTTTTAGGGATTTGAATTGTACTTAGTGGGAGGATCTGTACAGACCCAGGGGACTTCCCGAATCCTGTTTATACCTTTCCTGTCTCTGCTTAGCATGCTTAATCTTTGTTCTCTCCTCTTAAACATATGGAATCTAGTTATAATTACTGTTTTAATGTCCTTGTCTACTAATTCTATCATTCGTATCTTTTATGTGTCTGTTTATACTGATTGATTTTTCTCCCCGTTATGGGTCATAGCTTCTTGCCTGTTTGCATGCCTAGTGATGTTGATTGACTGTCAGAGATTGTGAATTTTAGCGTGGTGCACAGTGGATATTTCGTATTCCTAGAGATAGTCCCCAGGTTTGTTTGGCAATATGATTATGTTACTTGAAAAGGGTGTGATCCTCCCAAGGTTTGTTTTAAGTTTCGTTAGGTGGGATCAGAGCAGGCTTTTATTCCGGGCTACCTTTCCCCAGCAACTGAGTGCTCGGCAAGACATCCCATGAATTACAAGGTTTTTCCATTCTGGCTGCTGAGAACCTGAACTATTCCCAGCCCTGCATGATCTAAAGGAATCACTCTCTCTAATCCTTTTGAGTTCTTTCCCTGGATTAGGTAGTTTCCTCACACACATGTACTGATTGGTCCTCAGCAGAAGACCAGAGGGGGGTTCTCTATAGTGCTCAAAAGCTCTTTCTGGGCAGGGATTCTCTGCCTGAGAATCCCAGGCACCCTGACCTCTCCAAACTCCCAGCTCCAGCTCCACAACTCGGGGAAACCACCAGGCTTACCTGGTATTATTCTTCCCTTCCCTATGCTAAAGTCTGGACACTTCAGGCAGTAAATCGAAGCAAGCACAGGGCTCACTTTGTTTGCCCCCCACATCCCAGGCAACACTGTCCTGTGCTGCATGATATTCAAGGTCTGAAAATCCTTGTGTTCCATATTTTGTCTGGATCTTTTTATTGATGGTTTGGGGCAGCAAGAAAAATCTGGTCCCTGGTACTCCAATTTGGCTGGAAGCAAAGTCTCCCAAATGTGGTACGTTGAATGAAAAACACAAATTGACGGGGCGCCTGGGTGGCTCAGTTGGTTGGGCGACTGCCTTCGGCTCAGGTCATGATCCCAGAAACCCGGGATCGAGCCCCACATCGGGCTCCCTGCTTGGCAGGAAGCCTGCTTCTCCCTCTCTCACTCCCTCTGCTTGTGTTCCCTCTCTGGCTGTGTTTCTCTCTGTCAAATAAATAAAATATTAAAAAAAAAGAAAGAAAGAAAAAGAAAAACACAAATTGCTACCAAATGGGTCTATACCACTTTGTCTATACCTAGCTTTGTGAAGGTAATGTGCGGTATAGCACAATACAACGTAACACCATATATTATCCGTGTATAATAGTAACTAACACACACAGCACCTTCCTGGTATCAGACACAGACGTGTAAGGGCTCCGCTTTCCTCATTTCCATTTTGATAAGATAGACATTAGGGCCCAGAGATGTCTAGAACTTGCTCAAGGTCACACAGGTAGAAAGCAATGGTGTTGGCATTTAACCTAGGTAAGTCTGGCTCCTGAATTAATGCCCTGAACCATTCATTAGGCTAACTCTCACCTCTGGTGCATACACGTGATCAGAACATGGACAGGAAGGACACGTGCCAATTTCAGTTCCTCTGAGAAAAGAGGAAAGGGAATGAGCTATTGGTACTGGAGACAGAGGTGTGACTCAAACTGTATTCATGCTTTCTTCCCTAAAAAATTTTTAAATTAAATAAAAATTTAAAACAAGCCAATATAAGTAGTATAGGGGCACCTGGGTGGCTCAGTCCATTATGCATCTCTGCCTTCTGCTCAGGTCATGATCTCGGCGTCCCGGGATCCAGCCCCGTGGTGGGGAATCCCTGCTTTAACATTTTCTTTAACATTTGTTTAATCTGGGAGGTGGGTACACAAATATTTGTACTTTGAACTTACACGTTTAAAATTATTTTCCTGCAGGGGTAGTGGGGAGGAAAGAAGAAACATCAGCTAGATATGTACAGTGGGAGAGAGACAGCCCGGTGGGGAGAAGAGGGCAGGTGCTGGCCCCAGCCCTCCCAGACTAAGTACAAACTCTCCATGTGGCCCAAACCTCTCCCAACACTCCTACTACTGACCCCACTGCTTGTCATTCTGAGGATGTGATGCGGCGCTGAGCCTTCCTGACTCCTTTTACCCAGTTTCTTCCACCAGGAATGCCTTCCCACCCTATCCCACCAACCATACTCCACAGACAGCTCAAAGGCTTCCTCCTTCTTGGAGCCTAGGGACTAGGGAGCTCCTCGGGGCTCCAAAAGACAGGGAAGCCCCCAGCCAGCTCACACCAATCCCTGGCTCACACGGTAAGGCATGAAGGGGTAGGGGACAGCCCGATCCAGTCCCAAGAAAGCTCAAGCTGCGGATTACAATTACCAGGCTGGAGTCACATGTCCACCCCTAAGGTCTAAACGCCGACGTCTGCTGCAGAAGACGAACAAGGGAGTGGGCCAATCATACCCATCGCTGCCACACAGTCTGTCACCCCCCCCAAGCAGCTTTCACCTCTGTCACCCTAAGTCCCAGGAAAAATGGTCTGCCCCACTCTTCACTCAACAACATCTAATCAAAAGGACTCACTGAGGGGTGGCTGGGTGGCTCAGTTGGTTGGGCGACTGCCTTCGGCTTGGGTCATGATCCCGGAAACCCGGGATCGAGTTCCACATCAGGCTCCCTGCTCGGCGGGAAGCCTGCTTCTCCCTCTCTCACTCCCCCTGCTTGTGTTCCCTCTCTGGCTGTGTTTCTCTCTGTCAAATAAATAAATAAAATCTTAAAAAAAAAAAAAAAAAGGACTCACTGAATACCTACCATGTGGCTGGAGGGACAAGGATCCTATCCTTGAGGAACAGGGAAAGGACGTGTGTCACAGGATGACTACAGAGCAGGGTGGGAGATGTATGGGATGAGATGTGTCAGAACACAGAGTGGGATTGGAGAGAGGGCATTCAAGCTACGCCTTGAGGAATACATAGGAGCTTTCTGGAGGCCGAGCTGGCAAACACACTACACACATCGTACTTAGTCTGTGCAATGGCGTGGATGCACGGTAGGGCACCGCATGCTTGAGGAACCAGGAGCAGGTCAGTGTGGCTGGGGCAGGGGTCAAGAGTGGTGCCCAGTCAAGGCTGCACACGAGACCGGAGCAGCTCAAAGGCAGGAACCTAGCATCCATGCCTCATCACAGGAAATAGTAAAAACTATTTGTCGTCCCAGAGAAGATTCCTCTATCTTTGTATGGACTGACTCTCACCCTGTTTCAATTTAACATTTTGGCCAAGAACCGTCCAGTGCAACGCAACAGGGAATGACCATGTGACCTCAAGCCAACCAATCATTCTTCCCTGGGATTCATTCCCATGGAGCCGGTATAGGGAAGCCCTCTTCCCTCTCTGCTCAAAAGACCGTAAGCACAGAAGCCTACCTGCGGCCAGGTCTCCAGGCCCATGAGGATGGCCAACTTGAGAGAACAGAGCTGGGGGGAGGGTCTGAATCCCTGGACCCGGAGGTCTAGACATTCCCATCTCTCTGGCTCTTAATATTTTTTCACATGAGCCATAAACTTCTGTTGCTTATGGTAGTTTTAATTAGGTCTCATCACTCCCAGCCAAAAGGGCCCCTGTCCAGGGCATATCCATCAGGCCTGACACAACAAAGCTGCTCCAAACACAGCTGGAGAGGGCAAAGCACAGAAAAACAATCCAAAGAAGAAAACATCCAATCAAGCACAACTTGATGGCCACCTGCTTCTACCATGCACCGGGCAGCTTACTGGGGTCCGGTGGCCCAGCCCCCTGGGAGCACCCGATCTTCACACATCTCAGACACCATCCTCATGTCCTCACAGGACAAGGTGTTCTCACTCACAAAGCCACCCCTCCACCACCTGTGACTAAGCCCCTCCCCACCTCTGCCCACCAAGCCGGCCCCCCAGCCCCCCACCAGCTGACTACTGACTGACCCACCATCCTCAGCCTCCAGCCTCGGTGTGCACCTCATCGGAGGATTACGTTTTAATAACAATCCCCATCACCACTCCCTCCTGGTATCCCTTACCCTACCTGGCATTTTTACCTCCACCTTTGATCGCCACCTAACATGGTTCCTATTTATTTATTTTCTGCCCCCCCCACCCCAATTAGACTGTAAGCCGGGGCGGGGGGAGGGGTCAAAGACTCTCAGCTTTGTTCTTTGTTCTCTTCTGAACACCCAGGACAGTGCCTGACACAGGTCGTGCTTCTAATCAGAATCGGTTAAATGAATACACGCAGTGATACAAGATTGGAGGAAGGGAACAGACTGAGGAGCGACGGACTTCAGGTCTTCAGGAGCTCAAGATGGGCAATAACTTGCTATGCCCAGCCTCAGGTGGGATAAAACAAGGGACTGGGCAAGCGGGATCCTGAGGCAGACAGGTCCACGCTAGTGGTAGAGCTGGGTGGACACCTATTGTACTTTCCTACCTACCACTCCTTTCTCCATCTGACAATAACTCCTGATTTTCCTTGAGTTTATCCTGCTTTGGGTGGTGAGCCTGTGACCTGAGTTAGCCCATCAGCATGCCCCACACTTCTGCTCATAGTGATTGCTAATCCAGTTGAGGCAATGAGAGTCTCCGAAAACAAATGGGTAAAAGAAACTTCTGTTCCAGGGACACTGGTAGCGGGAAGGACGCTCAAGCCCAGAGGTGGAGTCATCAGCTGGAACCTGAGAATAAAGGCAACTCGGAGGAAAGCACCTCTGGGAAGAGACTTGAGACCCTCCCCGGATCCAGCCATGCCCCCGGGTACTGGACGTTTCAGTAACATCAGCCAATAAACTCTCCTTTTCTGGTGAGTTATTTTGAATTGGGATTCTGTCACTCTCAAATGAAGACATCTTGACCAGTCTTGAAGACCAGGGGGCGAAATACATTCTCATGGCTCTTCAATACCTCACAAGGAAGCCTAATTTCAGGCACGGTGTCCCAGAAAAGCAATCCCATACCTTGTGGTGAAACTGATTGACTATCTTTCTGGTGAGCAGGATGGGACCTTTATTTACTATTCACAGTTACATTTTGGGAATAAATTCACCAACTCTGAATGTTGCTTTTAACATCTCGCATCTCACAACTGTAAAAGCAATGATTACACAGAATCCAATATTCTACTCAGTGCAGAGGGAGAGAAAGCTTCACATGGTGAAAAAAGCACTGAACCAAGAGTCCAATAATCTGGCTTCTAATCTCTATCTGATCATTAGCAGTGTGTTCAAATGATCAGACTCAAATCATCGGCTTCTATTCGTCTCAATTCCTAAACCTGCAAAATGAGCAGCATTACTACAGCCTCTTCAAGTACCCATCCAATTCTGGACTGGAAAGCCTTCGAAGATAGGGATTGCTTATCTTTGATAGGCTCTAAACCCCAGAAAAACACACATGTGCACTAACACGCACAGTTTCACGGGATTCATAATGCTAGGAACCCATCCAGATCTCCAACCTCTCCATTCTACAATAACTAAGGCACTAGCTTCTTGAATTCCTTTGGTAATGGGGACCTCACTACCTTGCAAGGTAGCCAAAGACGACTGAACTGCTCTAGAAAAATGAGCTTGTCTTCATAGGGAACCAAGATCTTCACACAGTAATTTCCTGAGCAAATCAGAAAAACCCCTCTTTCTCCTGTGTGTGAGATCTCTTCATTTGGAGACTGTTTCCGACTTTGAAATGCAAATAATTTGTGAGGAGAAATGCTGAGGATTCGCCATGCAAATTATTTTATATAATATAGTGCATTGTTAGAAAAATATGTCCTTCCACCTCATCCGAAATATGCCAAGCGCCCAAACATAAAGTCCAAATTCCAAATAAGCACCGCCCCTATTAATCTGCATGATCTGGGTTTCGCAGAGAGAGCATTTATGCACCAAAAAAAATCTCGAAGGAAACGGCATAGTCCTGTGGAAAGAGCAGTTCATTACGAATCAGAAGACTGCCTGTGTACGGTTGGGCAAGTTACTTAACCTCTCTGAGCCTGTGTCTCATCTGTAATATGTGGCCAAACCTACCTCACAGGGATGCCTTGAGGATTAGATGCTTCCAGCCCAAGCCGGCTCCACCGCAAATCCTCAATCCACTCGGGTTCCCGGGCTCAGCCAGCAGCGCGCTTCTTTCGATGCGCTCGGCACTCTATCGAGAGCGGGATTCCCCTTCCCGAGCCCGAGCTTGCGCTCTGGGCTCGACTGAGGCTCCCTGGCCACTCGCGCTTTTCTCTCCTGCTCCAAGATGGCGGCGGTCGGCGGCGCTGAGGCGGGATCCGGGCGAGCCGAGTGAAGGTAGCGGCGAGCGGAGCCCCCACGAGGCCGGCCTGGGCCCCCTCCCCGAGGCGGCAGCGGCCCCGCCCCGCCGCCACCCGCCGCTTGGGCCCGCGACACCGCCGCTGGGGCGCCTCAGGCCCGGTGCGGCCTAGCCCAGGGGCCGAACCGGGGACTGGAGTAGCTGCCGCAATCCGTCCCCGGGAAGGGGCTGGAGCCGGCCGCCGAAGGAAGGCGGGCGGGAGCTGTTCAAATGGGGAAGGCGGGAAAGCTGCGGGGCCGGGAGGGGGCGTGCGGCCGCCCCGGGGGCCTGCGGGCCGGGGCCGCCCCTCCCCCTGCCGGGGCCGTCTCCGCCCTCGGGGGCGCCGAGAGGCTGGCGGGGACGCGGGGACCGGGTCCGGGCCGCGGTGCGGCTCGGGACCCGAGATGCGGGGTCCCCGGGCTGTCAAGGCGAAAGGGCCTCGGGGCGGCGGGAGGGCAGGGCCCTCGGCCGGCTGGAGAGGATGCGAGGAGCGTCCTTTTTTTCCTCTTCACAGAGCTTTGTTGAACTAGCTGTTGCTGCAAAACGGCCGGGAGAACCCCGTTGGTTTGCGTGAGAACCGCAAAAATGGTGGTCCCGGAGGCTCTCTGTATAAATAACCCGGTGTTGTGTGTCCTTTTTGTGGGCGACCCAGTTGGAACGTGCCTTCGTAGTGCGATCTTCTCCGCACAGGCCCGTTTCCCCCCACAGCTATTACTTGTAGATTCACTTTATATCATGCATTAGAGGAGCACCATCTCCCCCTCTCTTTGCGGGTTAAGCAGGTGGCTGGTTATATTCCTTTATAGCAGAACAAATAAAAAACTCAAAGGAAAGCCTGTTGATTGGACAAAGCTTGTCAAAATTTGTACTGGTGGTTTTTTGGAAAATGTGTATTGTCAGCCGATCTGTGCGGTGGTCGTGGTTCCGCTTAGCTGCCTTGCAGTGATGGGATTCAATCCCCATCCCAGGCTGTCGGGATCTCTGCAGTTTCCAGAGCTGGCAGGGGCTGTGAGTGCTGCATAGGTAGGTTCCTGGAGAAGGGAGTGGCAGGAATTCGGAGTCGCTGTGTTCTGAGATTGGAGGAGAGAGCTACAAAAATGACAAGACCGCACCTGCACTATCCCAGAAGTAAACAACAACAGCAACAATCGGAAACTGGAAACAGCTGGATGTGCACTTTCTTTCCTTTTCCTACACGGACAGGTGTTCTGAGTTCGTGGAGAGAGTGCTAGAAGAGACGCGGACTCTTGAACAAGGCTCTCAAGGCTCTTATCCCGGACTAGTCCCGGAGTTCAGGATTTTGCTTACTGCTTGGATCAGGGGCTTAATTTGTTCCCTCTTTTTCAACACTCATTTACATTCTGGAATGAAGAAGCTTGTTAGCGATTGCTGGGGCTCAGATTACCTCAAACAAATCACCTTCTGAAACTTTCTTCCCTCAATAATTATCAGTTGGATGTGCGACAGAAGAAAGTGCTATACTTGATGATTTTCGCTTTTTCATTCATCACCTTGGTAATCCTGAAAGCTGTGTCTGAGCAAAATCCTTGTCTACACCTGGAACAGCAGCTCTGCTTCCCCTTTTTCATATCCTGAAGAAGAGTTCCAGAAGAGCCATTTAATAATTTGCACATTGCATAAGTACACATTTTTTGTGATGGCATGTTTCTGGCCTCCATACCCAACATTAAATAATGAACTTACACTTATGTTGTCATTTCTTACCACACTAAGAGGAACATAATTGTAAAACTATCCCTGCCTCTTGAAATTGACAACATTGAATTCTATAAACACCAAAATGATGGAATTCAGGAGAATGGGTTTTAATACCTGCTTTACTTTTGCCAACATTGAATGTAATTATGGCCTCTGCTTTCTAATGTGAAAATCAAGCCTAATATTTTTCACTTTCATTAATCCCACAATCTGCTATCTAACCCTGAACTCTGAATTTACCATGGATAATATTCAAGACCTGGAAGGAAAATCGGGGGTCATCTGATTCTATATAAATGTTGTCCTAACTCTGCCTTTCTTCCACACTATTGCTTGAGACTTCTTTATCTGGTTTCATCTTCCCTTTATGAGTCAGCAACTAAAACTAACCCCTGAGCTGCAATAGTATCTTGATTTTAAAGAACCTAAAAAATCAAGGTCCATCAAGTCTGCCCAAGCTATGAGTGGTGTAGTCCATTGGGTTCAATTTTAGTTTTTCAAATTCTTGACTGTTCCAGTTCTTTAGGGAATCGGCCTCACCTTCAGGGCCTACTCATTTTTTTCTCTCTGGGTAATTAAATCCTGTAATTTATAAAATGCTTTTCAGTGTTTTTATGTAAATTTAAACAGCATCAGGCACAATTCCAATACATAGTGCTCACACCAGCACATGTTTTTCTGTGTTGCCTGTGCCTCTGAAAATCAACTCCTGATTTCCTGTTCCTTTTCACAACTTTTTAAATCCACTGATGGTTTTTCAGAGCAGTCAGTTAAGAGACCATGAACATTTTTTTTCATAATTCAGAAGTCACATCATGGTTTTCTTTCTCATATATTCCCTCTCTGACTGTTAGATTATTCAACTCTGTTTTATGTTAATTTCGATGTTACTAAAAAGAAGACTGGCCTGTAAGTCTCAGGGCCTGCCTTTGCTTCATTTAGAAGTGCGTTTTCTTGTGGACCACAGGTTGATGGCCGTATTTATAACACTGAATGTTTAAGATCATTTCCTTATCAAACATTCTTAGCCAAAATTCATTCGGCATGAAAACATTTAACTTCAGGTCTCAAGTTGTGGTATTGCTTGGCATTATCAGCATATGAAAACTAATGGGACCTATATATTTTTTTTTCGAATAAAGTCAGTATATTGTGCCAGTGAGAGGGCATAAGATTTTCAAATGAATAGACATGATTATCTATGACATTCCCCCTTCCTTCGGAGTCAGCACCACTTGTGTGGAAAGGGGAGGGCAGTAATTTCTATTTGAGAAAGTTGAGAATGCTGGAGCATGAAAAACCGGCTACATGATGTGCATTGCCTCATATTTCTATGTGAGCTCTGACATCATATCCCCTTAATTTCCTATGAAAAGCCCTCAGAACAAGCAGTTCTCTGGTTTATCACTAAAATAATTCAATCCTTTTGGTTTCTGTACTTCACTCTAGATTCTCTTAGCTTTGACCAAGTCCATTCTTCCTTTTCCTTTTCAGGGAAGTGGAGAAATGCTTTTTTATGTTACTTTTCTTGACGTTCCTTGTAAATCATTCTTGGTAATTGCTTTTTCTCTTTGTTCAACTTGGGCATGTCTGCGCATTGTATTTTATCTGACTTGTGCAATTAAGTCTTTTTTTCCTTTCGTTTATTTTAAATGTAACTCTTAGGAGAGTTTCCCTTGTTAATGAAACTTTCTTTCATGAGAGTTACATACTTCACTATTAACCATACCCACCTGAAGGGACGGGCAATGTCTCATTGAAGAGCTCTTCAACATTTCTAAGTCCCCAAGTAGTGATGAACGTAAAATAAAATGTAAATAAATAACCAGTCTTATCACCTGGTAAGCATTTCACTAACCAGATGAGAACATTTTCAATATATTTAGAATGTCATTCTTAAATTTCCTTAAATTTTAAAAATTTGAATTTTTAAAATTAAATTTAAATTTGTGACATTGCCTGTCCTTAAAGTACCTGAAGAACTTTACCTTAGAGTATAGTCTGTGGCTTGTCAAAGTGACATATAAACTTTAATGTCCCCAAAAAAACTTTTTTAACAAACTCAAAATAATACTCAGAACATTTAAATTGTAAGAATTCTCCAAATCAATGAAAATCTTAGTAATCATAAGAACTTCACCACCAACAGACAAATGATTATTCTTATTTTCACCTAGCCTTTAAGAAAGGCCTGACAACCTTGAAAGCTGTCATGTGACCAACTAATATAAGAAGTGTCCTTGCTTTTACACTTCTACAGTTTTGAGCAAATTCATATAGCCCAACAAAATGCATACCAAAAAATTACATTCTAAATGTCTTTAATATTCTTCTAATGTTATCATTTCTGCTTAAACTGCAATACAGTAGATTTTAGCCTGTCACCAATCCACCTGGTAGGATTTTATGGTCTGGAATGTTTCCTGTAATCTGCCTTCCTCTGCGTCCTGCTTTACCTGTGCACTTTGTAACCATGATTGAACCTATCCCTCTGACTTAATGTCAGTATTTGCCATCTCAGTGTTGTCAGTCCTGTTGGCATTTCAGGAATTCTCATTAGTTTTGTGGTATTTTTTATTACATGGGAGGTATTCTATGTACTTCACCAAACCATAACTCTAACTCATAAATCAAATCAAATTAAGCCCAGTACCACTTCCAGCTTCAACCCCAATATATTTACAAACAGAATGAGGAGGTGACAAGACACTTCTTTATTTCTTGCTGCCCTTGGATCACTACGCATTTCCATCTGGAAGGTTGCTTCTCCACAGTGATTTCGCATTACAGGAGGGTTTTCCTTCTTTGTTTCTCAGACCTGGTCCTGTAGACCGGAAGGAGCCTGGACACAGAGACACATTCACAAAGGCCCTGCAGGACCGCCATGGCTTATGATGACTCCATGAAGAAAGAAGGTATGACCCCTTAATCTGAGCAGCATTCCAAAGGGGGTTTCCTCTTCAATCCTTGCAGCCCATGGACATAGAGACCAGCACTGGCCGTCACAGCCTGGGCTCCCAAGTGATGGTCCAGAGCAGTATTCTGACACTCAGCCTCCACATCATCCCCCAGACTGGGCCCATGGAAGCGAAAACCGGGACAGGGCTCCAGCCTGAGAGTCTGAAATATAAGTCTCTGTAGTCTATTGGGGTGATCCCCTGCAGCACTCGTGGTCCTTGCCAGCTCTAGTGTGCAGGAGTCTGGGGATAGCAGTCACATTTTGGACTCCCACAGAGCAGCACAGCACGTGAATCCTTATCCTTTTCAGCCTTACCTCTGCAAGTCTGTGTCCACCTGCCAAATCACAACTAAGAAACCATGTCTGAGGATGCACATTGGGCTTTTGCATAGCGTGGAAGCATTGTCTCTTCAGGTTTGGTTCTTGTATTTGCAGCCAGGTCATCGAGAAATACTCTTATCCCCCAGGATCCTTGCCCTATATTCCAGTGGACTTGTTGACACATTATTGTAATTTGGAAATGGAGGGACTTGGATTACGTATGTGGTGAGCTGGTTTCACTTATGTGCCTTTCTCCTTTCCTTTCCCAAATGAACCTGGCTTTCAGATTGCTTTGATGGTGATCACAGCTCTGAGGACACAGGACTAGCCGCTGGCCGAAGCCAACGAGAAAAGAAACGTTCTTACAAAGATTTTTTAAGGGAAGAGGAAGAAATCGCTGCTCAGGTCAGAAATTCTTCCAAGAAGAAGTTAAAGGTAAATTCTAAACATGTGCATTAGGAAAGTTTTTAACTATCTCACATCCTGTTTCCTAGCACTTGAAGAAGGAAGCGTATTTTTAAAACTTTAAAAGAAAAACATCATTCACTGTCTACTTTTAATATTTCCTGTGTTTTACTTTGTTTTCCAAAGTCAGAAATCAAAGCCCAAAATTGGTTCCAAACTGCTTTTGCCTCATCATCTTAATTCAGTGGTCAATTCTTCTTCCCCTTCAATTCCAGGATAGTGAGCTTTATTTCTTGGGGACGGACACGCACAAGAAGAAGAGGAAGCATTCCTCTGATGATTACTACTATGGAGGTAAGGAGGGGAAGGGGCAGCAGGAGGGATGAGCACATCACTGGTTCTTGGAGTCGGGGTAGGGGAAAGGGATCCAGATGTTGCTGACTCAGTGGCCTATTTAACAGGACAGTGGTTCTTGTTCTGAGTGCCGATAAACCAGTGTGAAGGAGGAGAGAGGTGGAGGGCTGGTATTTTGGAGGATTCAGCATAGAAGAACAGTCTTCATTTGTGATACACCAGGTACCAGGTTCCTTCTCCCCCCAATCATCCACTTATCTTCTGCCCATTGTTACCTAGTTCCCTTTTGCCGTATGTAGTCCTGGGCCCTCTGGCCAGCACCTGTGGGTTACTTCTCAGTCCAGTGCAGATATCCACTCACAAGACCAGTTTTTCTTAGCTCTCTTATGCACATAGCTGATGAGACTAACCCTTTCCTTGAACGGGCTTGTCCTGAACACAGAAGCAAATGACACTCTGCCTGCAGTGTAACCTAAATCTTAACTGCTCGTAATCCCACAGCTTAGTCTGTTCTTCTGGGTCTGCCCTCCCTGGTTGCTGTGAAGACTCAGTGAAGAGAAGCAACTTTAGTGGCAAGAACTGTGTCCAGGGTCAGGCAACATCTACCGAGCCAAGAAGCACGTGGGCATCATCAGCAATCAGTGGAAGGGCCTCCCCTCAAGTCATTTCTCTTAGCCTCTTCCTCATGTTAGTTGCGTGCTTTTGGTGAGAGAGGAAACTTGTTGGAAGTTGGTTTGTCTTGTGGACATTAATCTCTTGATTATTTCCAGACCTTTCGTCTTTGGAATCGTCACAGAAGAAAAAGAAAAAGTCCAGCCCGCAGTCTGCCGATACAGCCATGGACCTGTTGAAGGCCATCACTTCCCCACTGGCAACAGGCTCCAAGCCCTCCAAAAAGACAGGGGAGAAATCCTCTAGTTCTTCAAGTCATTCAGAGAGTAAAAAGGAACACCACAGGAAGAAAGTAAGCGGAAGCAGTGGGGAGCTGTCCCTGGAGGACAGTGGTTCCCACAAATCAAAAAAAATGAAACCGCTCTATGTGAACACAGAGACACTGACCCTTCGTGAGCCCGATGGCTTAAAGATGAAACTGATTCTCTCACCAAAGGAGAAGGGAAGCAGCTCAGTTGATGAGGAACCTTTTCAGTACCCTTCTCAACAAGCGACTGTGAAAAAATCCTCTAAGAAATCAGCTCGGGATGAGCAAGGTGCTTTACTCCTAGGACACGAGTTACAGAGCTTTCTGAAAACAGCCCGGAAGAAGCACAAGTCCTCCTCAGACCCACATTCCTCTCCTGGCCCCGAAGGCTGTGGGGCAGATGGCTCCCAGTTCCCAGAATCCCACAGTGCTAACCTTGATCTTTCAGGACTTGAACCCATTCTAGTAGAATCAGACTCATCCTCTGGTGGGGAGCTAGAGGCTGGGGAGTTAGTCATTGACGACTCTTACCGGGAAATCAAGAAGAAAAAGAAGTCCAAGAAGAGCAAAAAGAAGAAGGATAAGGAGAAGCATAAAGAGAGGCGGCACTCCAAGTCCAAGAGAAGTTCAGGCCTTGCAGCTGCTGCCATAGGAGAGGTCACAGTGGCACCTGGCCCTCCTCCTGGCGTCCCCCACACTGGAACCGCTGCCCCTCCCCAGCCACTGCCCAGCCTCAACACAGACGGGCATAGTGAGAAAAAAAAGAAAAAAGAAGAGCGAGACAGAGAAAGAGACAGAGGAGAAAAGGTAAACCATTTTTTTTTAAAGTGTGGTAGTAAGAGCTGATAGCAGACTTAGAATTAGGCAGCAGAGGTGAACAGCGGAGAGCATAGCGAGGCCAATCTGATGGGATGACATGCGGTGTAAAATATGGCCAGTGGCTGAGTCTGGTGCAAAAACAGGAGCAATCTTAATTTTTCCTGGGTTTTCTTTAATAGAGTTGTTCTCCCATCATCCCAAGAGTAAGTTCAGGGATACCGTTGAACTTGGAATTCATGGGAGCCAAACCCAGTTTCTTTGACTGAGCAGCACTGTCTGCCTGGGGCCATTAAGAGGGACAAAGAGGTGTTCTCTGAGTTCATTCTGAGAAACAGATCTTCAAAATTAGGAAAATAATGACCAGTTCATGGGATAAGCTAATGGTTTTGCACTAATCTCCTTGGGCCACTATCTAGTATTCTTTTTAGTGTCAAATGTGTATTCCTTCATTATGTGAGTGCTTACCATTTGCTGGGCCCAGTGCTCCAGTAGATGGAGAGAGGTGCAGAGCTGAGCAGGACAATAGCTCCTAACCCTAGGGAGCACGGTGATTACTAAGGAGATAGGAAGGAGAAATCAGCCCCCTTGGTTTAACTTCTTTTCCGCAACTCAGGAAATCTTGTAGCAGCTGTACTTTAGGGGCTGACAACTCTGTCCTAAAAAGTTTTATGTAAAAAGTAAGCTTTTTCCCCCCTCTGTTATCAAAGTAATATATTAATTTTATAGAAATTTAGAAATTCAGAGTCGCGGAAAGAAAAAGTTCAGAAAGGTTAGTTTCACCACGTAAGAGCAACCATTTTCTTCCCTTTTTTAGAGTTCTGCAAAATGAAATGTCAGATAAAGTCTGAAAGACAAACTACTAAGGAGAAAGTTAAGTGTGTTAAGAATTTAGGAATGGCAATTTTACTTCAATCTGTAATTGAGGTGCAAATTACGTTTTCCACTGCAAAGAGCGCGCTTTTTGTGTGTTTCTTAAGATTTATTTATTTCAGAGAGAGAAGGCACACACAGGGTAGCGGGTAGAAGGAAGAGGAGAGAGAAACAAAGCAGGCTCTGTGGTCCATCTGACTGACGAGGGGCTCAATCTCAACAACCCTGAGATCCTGACCTGAGCTAAAACTTAAGAGGCAGACGCTTAACTGACTGAGCCACCCAGGCACCCCAGAGAGTGCCTTTTAAGTATGTATTTCTCAAAAATTAAAAACGAAACTATACCTTCTGAGCCAAGAATGAGTGTGAGCATAAAGAACTAGATAGTCAAATACTAACTAGGTCATGGTTTTATTCATTTGTTTATTTGAAAATCGCTTCATGAAATCGCATATGTAAGATTCTATTTACCCTGAGAACGCCATTCTAGTAATACATGTTAATGTCATAAACTAATTTTACAGTGCTGAATGCAGGGGAGCAGAATGGTCAGAGAAAGCTTACAGAAGAAAGATTTCAGTGGAAGGGAACACAAGAAGGCAGAATGATGTTTAGGCACTAGCACAGCAGAACAAGTGAACTCTAGTCCTGTGTTTCTAACTGCCTGATAAATACTTCCACCTGGATGCCTTGGGTTTCTCAGACCCATGTGTCCCTGATTAATAACCTCATCATCCAGCCTCCCAAACCTGCATCTCCTCCTCCATCTGCTTCTGTGTCCCCCATGTCCTTCCAGTCATCCCAGACTCAAAACTGTATGCTTATAATAATTTTTCTCAATACTTCATCATGAAATTTTTCAAACAAAAAACTTTGAATTCGTACAGTGAACGCCATATGCCTGCCACCCAGTGAGATTCTATAGGTACTGTTTTGCTCTTCGCTTTATCACACATCTGTCTGCCCCATCAATCCATCTTTTATAATGTATTTTGAAGTAAATTATAGGTATCACACACTTCACCGCTAAACACTTCAGCTTGCATATCATTAACTGAAGTTCAATATTTTCAGGGCTTTTTTTTCTTCTTTTTTTTTTTGGTCGAATTTACTTATGCTCACATGTACAAATGTTCAGTATACCGTTTGGTGAGTTTTGACAATTGCACATGCCTGTGTGATCAAACCTCTGTCAGGACATAAACATCACCATCATCCGAAATGGCATTCTCACAGCCCTTCCCAGTCAGTCCTCACTATTCTGATTTTATTCGTTTTACAGCTCATTTTTCCATCTCCCTCTTCCATGCTTTCCCTCTCCTCTGACTACGTCCACTCAAGTGTTGAGCCTGGTACTTTTTTTTTTTTAAGATTTTCATTTATTTATTTATTTGACAGAGAGAAACACAACCAGAGAGGGAACACAAGCAGGGGGAGTGGGAGAGGGAGAATCAGGCTTCCCATCGAGCAGGGAGCCCGATGCGGGGCTCCATCCCAGAACTCTAGGCTCATGACCCGAGGCCGAAGGCAGACGCCTAACAACAGCCACCCAGGCACCCCGAGCCTGATATTCTACCTCCTTCATAACTTCCACACCTTTATGTCCTCTATTACCACTGCCCTATCTTGGACCTCATCCCCCACTATACTTAATGTAATAAACGGCCTTCTTTCTTTGTTTTCCCCAATGTAATTAGTACACATTGATGTCAGAATGTTCTTAAGTACGACTTTGGTGAGGAGAGTCCTCTGGTTCAGCATCTTCAGTGGATCCTTACGTCCTTCACATTAGAGCATAAGCTCCGAGAGGACCAGAATCATGTCTGTCATGCTCTCCACTTCATCCCCAGCACTGAACCCCACAGTCTGGCCGGTTGTACTTAGTCCATAAATACTTGCTGAATGAATAAATATCAAAATCCAAACCCTTGGTCAGGCATTCATAATTGTCTGGGATTTAACCCTAAACCTCCCTTCTCAGCTCTGCCTCTTCATCTGTGCTACATGCACTGTGTGGAAACCAAACTTGGCCCTTACATTCTTAACCTCTCTTCCCATGCTTGTTTTTTATAGTGATCTTGGTTCTCTTTCATCTGTTGAAGCTCTGCCTTCCCTTCAAGAGCTATTCAAATGCCGCCTCTTCCAAGATATCCTGACCCCTTCAGTCAGAATTACTTTCTGACTTCCCATACACCGTGCTATGGGAAATCACTGCACTTATTGTCCCTCAAGTTGCAGTTTTCTTTGTGTGTAGTCCATTTCCCCCATTTAAGACTATAAGCAGGGTGCCTGGGTGGCAGTCATGAAGCATCTGCCTTCACCTCAGGTCATGATCCCAAGGTCCTGGGATCAAGCCCTACACCTGCTCGACGGGAAGCCTGCTTCTCCCTCTCTCACTCCTCCTGCTTGTGTTCCTTCTCTAGCTGTGTTCTCTCTCTGTTGAATAAATAAATAAAATCTTTTGAAAATGAATGAATAAATAAATTAAATAAAGACTATAAGCTCCTTAGGGACTATTTTAATCACCTTACTATTACCTTCAACTCCTCAGTGTCCTTGGTAGGCATTTTGTGATAGATGTCAAGTGAATGGCTATATGGATGCAAACATTGAAAAGGTAGGTCACGGGGCACCTGGGTGGCTCATTTGGTTGGGTGACTGCTTTTGGCTCAGGTCATGATCCTGGAGGCCCGGGATCGAGCCCCACATCGAGCCAAGCAGGAAGCCTGCTTCTCCCTCTTTCAGTCCCTCTGCTTGTGTTCCCTCTCTGGCTGTGTTTCTCCCTGTCAAATAAATAAATAAAATCTTTAAAAGAAAAAAAAAGAAAAGGTAGGTCAGATGCAAATTGTAAAGAATCGTGAATCAAAGATTTGGCAGCAGGCACTCTGGGCTTATGAGCAGGACTTAGATATGCTGTCAGTGATCATTTAAGAATAAAATGATAGCCCTGCAATGGATGGATGAGACTGAGGAGGGATTGTAGCCGACCACCTAGGAGGTTATTACAGTCTGAAGTTTTAGGTGCTATAAAAGCCTGCTAGAAGCAGGGGTGCCTGGGTGGCTCAGTTGGTTAGGTGACTGCCTTCTGCTCAGATCATGATCCCGGAGACCTGGGATCAAGCCCCTCATCGGGCTCCCTGCTCGGCGGAAAGCCTGCTTCTCCCTCTCTCACTCCCCCTTGCTCGTGTTCCCTCTCTGGCTGTGTTTCTTTCTGTCAAATAAATAAAATCTTTAAAAAAAAAAAAAAAAAAAGCCTGCTAGAAGCAGCTGAAGAGACAAATTCAGGAGAGGCTCTGAAGGAAAAACTGACAAGACCTGACAATAGGGCTTAGGTCTGGGAACACAGAAGCATAAATGAATATAAAAATGTCCTTTAAGGCTTTGAACCTGGGTACCTTGGGAAATAAAATTATAATCTCCTCCAGTGTAGGACTTAGTTAAAATCCATCCATGTGGCTAGTAATTGCTAGTTTTAAAAAAAAAATCTCCATGTATAGCAAAAATTTTATTAGGAATCAGTATTTGATCATGACTGTTCAAATCTGAGGTAGTCATACTCAGAGTGTAATCAGTTATTTATCCCACAAGTATTTACGGAACATATACCATGTTTTTTAAAACCTGACCTGTGCATAAAAATTTCCTGTGGAGTTTGATTTTTGGCTTTGGGACTTTTTTTTTAGAGAGCACAACATACATATGCACAAGCAGGAATGGGAGGCTGGTGCAGAGCGAGAGAGAATCGCAAGTAGGCTCCAGAGCAGGGCTCACTCTCATGACACCAGGGTCATGACCTGAGCCAAAATCAAAAGTTGAACACTTAACCAACTGAGCCACTAGGTGCCCCAGCCTGTGGAGTTTAAAAAAAAATAATAAAATAAAATAAATCCCTCTCTTGGTTTTGTTTCAGTAAAAAAGAACTATCTAAAGTCCACCTAGAGATAGAAAGGAAGGTTTCAGGAATAGCATTCCCCCAACTACAGCGAGCAGAGATGGGAAAGCCAACTGGTGGGAATGCTGAAAGCCTCTGTGTGCCCTTTCTACTTTAGGTCCTATGACCAGGACTGGAACAAAAATAGACAAACAAAAACAAGAAGGATGGTCAGTTTGGGAGAAGATAAGTCAGGTTAGATTTTAAGATGTAAGTGTCAGGAGATTCAGCGTACCTGAGGTTAAGAGTGTGGGCTGGGGAGCCAAACCAATTGAGTTCAAATCCTGGCTGTGCCACTTATAAACTCTGTGCTATTGGGGAACTTGTGTAATTTCTCCGTCTTGAAGTCGTGGATGATGACGTACCTACCTGCCTAGCCTTGTTAAGGGTTAAATGAGATGATAATTGGTGTAAAAGGGTCTATTTAGGGCACGGCCCTAATGTGTGCCAAGGCCCTCTGTGGCCACAGCCAGCTCGCAGGGACACCACTGAATATTTTAAAAATAGTAAATTTTCAGGAGAAACAGCCATATGTGGCATCGGTCAGATACCTTAGGAACTACTAGCTTGAGGTAATTCATGGTTACAACATCTTGCTATTCCTTTCAATAATGCCATGCCTTTTCAAAGCTGGTCTTCTGTGATGGCTGTGGTAAAAAGCCAGAACCATATGAAAACCCACATGGTCACCCAGCTGAGTTCGGGAACTCTGGCTTTGCACATTCGTGAGCATTCAGTAAAAGTTCATTGTTACATTCATTGCGGGAGAAGTTCCAGAGAGCAGTGGAAATGCGAGACCTGGAACTCAGTAGAGCAATTGAAACTGGGGTGAGAGCTGGAGTTTTCCTGTGCACTGAATGAAATCCGGGAGAGGGGAAGAGGGGGCAGTGGTGTGGGAGGAGAAACCAGAGAGCTGCCAGTGTCACAGAAGTGAGGGAACAGACGGTTCGAAAACAGACTGGACTCCAGTAGAGAGCATGAGGAG
Organism: Spilogale gracilis; assembly: GCA_004023965.1. Classification (NCBI taxonomy): domain Eukaryota; kingdom Metazoa; phylum Chordata; class Mammalia; order Carnivora; family Mephitidae; genus Spilogale; species Spilogale gracilis. The sequence continues at coordinate 133,064 of PITA01000385.1, read as the reverse complement.
CCCCAGTGCAGCAGGGAGAACAAAAGCCAACCTGGCCGAGTCCACGCAGGAGTGAGAAGCAAAGGCAGCAGGGGCAAAACTCTCACTGCAGAATGCTGATACAGACGCAGGGACTGGGCTGTGTCTCTGGGGAAACGTAACACTCTCAGTGTTGAGTTTTGTTTGGGGAGGGGCTTTTTGTGGTTTTATATGTTTGCTTCTGTGTTGGTTCGTTGTCAAATCCTGCTTTCTGAGAAGGAGCAGAACAATCATCTGGTAATACCTTGATGATGTCCCCGTTAAGATCATCCCAGTGGAGTGGAAATCCTTGTGTTGGAGGAGCAGGATCCCGTAACATTGCGAAGATACATTTCTTTGGGTTTTACTGAAACTATTTACTATTTACTGTTAATCAATAAAAACCCTTCGCTACCACTCAAAATAATATCTGTAATATAACCACGTCAGAGGGCTGCCCCCCAGTTATCTGTATGTCTGCAGAACGTTCATGTTTCCTCTAAGCAAGCTGAGGCCAGCCAGGTTGTCCTGGTATCTGGCACACTCCGCCATTATTGTTGATCAAGTGATACCCTGAAGTCTCAGCTGTAGCTAGATTTGTGATGCTGTTACACACATCCTGTCTCGGTGGAACCGAAGTTGAGTGGCACCAGCGATGAATGGTAAAGGTCGGGAGCTACCATCTAGTGGGTGCCTGCTCTTTGGCTAGGCATATGACCACCTCGGCTTTGGCATCTCTAATAGTCTTCACTGGTAGCTCTCAGTAGCCCCATTTGACAGAGGAAGAAGCTGAGAAGAAAAGATACGGAGCTGGGATTTTAATAGAGGTTTCTTGATCCCCATGCCCATAGTCTTTCAACTATACCACATGGCCTTCTAAAACTTAAGGAGGTGGTCGTCCAGTGCCGTGTGTCTTCATCAAAAGTACGTTCTAGGTCAAAGGAAATCGAAGCCACATGCTAGTGTCTGAGATCTGTCCCACTGAGATGTACGGACATTGTTTCTAAGTCCAAGAGACGGAGAATGAAGAAGTGTAGACAGCTCGAGTACCACCAACTCGGTCTGTGTTCTAGTCTCTCCTTACCAGCTTTGTTCTTTGGTGATGCTTACTCATGGCTCCCTTGTAAAACACAGTTGTTTAGATTAATAGCAGTTACGCAGAACACGCTCCGCACAGGGCCTGGCCCCGTAAATAGCCGTGATTACAACTACTGTTTTTTATCCCAAGTTCTTCAGAAGCAGAAAGTATGCTTGAAAGCATCTTTTGAAAACTTTTTTCTCATCCAGTCATTTCGCATATTAGACCATACTCTTATGGTTTGGTTTGGTTTTGTCTTGCTTTATAACGTAAAGAAAACAGGGTCTGCAAGGAGTCAAAGCAGGTTTCCCACAGCTCTTAGGAGCGCTTCCTGGGTGCTAGGGAAAGGAACTCTGGCCAGAGATGAGTCACGTGACCTCCCTGCCCCTGTTCTGTTCTTTGTAGAAGAGCAAACTAGCACCCAGCCTGTGGATTCACACTCTGCCCTTTTCACACACAATTCTGAGACTTTGTTATTCATCTAGTGCATATTTCTTCTGCACTTAAGTTGTGTCGGGCACTGGCCAGGTGCTGTGGATTAAAGAGGAATCAGTTGCCCTGCCAGCCAGCATCCTGGCAACTCAAAAAGAGCGCTCTGCATGTAGGAAGAGAGGTCGGAAAGTATTTCAGTGAGTCGAGTCTCAATGTAGGCATGTGCAGAATGCCGAGGGAATACAAGGGAAGCCTGGGGTATCAGAGGTTTCCTCAGGCGGGCCATATCATCTGAACCGAATCTTAGGGCCAAATAGGAACTATTGGGGAGATATGAGGAGAAGGTATTTCATTTGAGGAATGAAAGGTGTGTGTGTGAAGGTACTGAGATACCAGAAGGCAAAGGATGTTCAGAGAACCACAGGAAGTCCAGGCGACTGAAGTAGAGCCGGCAGAACATTAGAGTAAGCATGGAAAGGCAGGGAGAATTGCTGCAGGCCTGTCTTCTAGGAGAGGGGTGGAGCTGAGTCATTATTAGCACCTCTATATCTGTGGTTTGTAATATGTTCTGAGCACTGCGCTAAGTGCTTTGTCTGTGGCTTATCAATGAATTTTCCTAGGAACCCAGTGAGGTGAAGACAGTATCATCTCCATCTCACAGAAATAAGCTCAAAGAAGTGAATGACCTACCCAGGGCCCCCTCTTGTTTCAGGGGCAAAACAGGAATCTGAATCCAGGTCTTTGTGATTACACGATCCCTGCTTTTTCCACTATATAGGAAGATGGTTTAAATTATATGCAGTGGTATATTATGTAGAAAGATTTCCATTCAGAATGGTTCAAATAAAAGCTTTGGTGTGAAAACCTTACTTCTCTGACACCCATTCTTTTAGCAGGATCAGATTTAGGGCTCTAAGTCAAATTGGTTCAGAAGAGCATCAGATGGTATCATGGTGACAAGTATGGGCTCTGAAGCCAGACTGCCTGCGCTCAGATGCTAGCCCTGCCTCTCCTACATGTATGACTCTGGAGATCAGTTTCCTCGTCTTTCAAATGACAGTAATGGGGTACCTGACCAGCTCCGTCAGTAGAGCATACAACACTTGATCTCGGGGTTATGAGTTTGAGTCCTATGTTAGGCAGAAAGATTACTTTAAATTTTTTTTTTAATTTAAAAAACAAAATGGCAGTACTAATGGAATTTACTTCATGGGATTGTTGTAAGGTTTAAATCAATTTCTACAGGTAATGCTTTTATACAGCATCTCACATAATATCAGTGAGGCAGTTGGGTTCTTATGATCAACAGAAAAAAGCCAGGTTTTTGGGGGGAGGTTGTTTTTTGTTTTATGTATTGGGGCTTGGGGGAGGGAGGCCAGAGGGAGAGGAAGAGAGAATCTTAACCAGGCCCCATGCCCGGTGTGGAGCCCTATGCGTGGCTCAGTGTTATGACCCTAAGATCATGACCTGAGTCGAAATCAAGAGTCTTAACCAACTGAGCCAACCACTCAGGTCCCCAAGCCAAATTTTATTTTTAAGATTTACAAGTTATGTTTTGCCTTAGACCCCAGATGTTTTATCCTTTAAAAAATATTAGACTAGAGTTTTGGGTGGGCTTGAAGAGGGATTTTCATCAGATTGTCAAAGAGTTCTATTTCCCAATACTGAAACATGACTGCTTTATAAAGAGCATTATTAAGAAGTTAGTTAGTCTTTGAGGGGCACCTGGGTGGCTCAGTTAGTTAAGTGACTGCCTTCGGCTCAGGTCATGATCCTGGATACCCAGGATCGAGCCCCACATCGGACTCCCTGCTTGGTGGGAAGCCTGCTTCTCCCTTTCTCACTCCCCCTGCTTGTGTTCCCTCTCTAGCTGTGTTTCTCTCTGTCAAATAAATAAATAAAATCTTAAAAAAAAAAAAAAAAGTTACTCTTTGAAAGGTCTGGATATTGTGGTATATGTCATCAAACACTTAAAAGGAGCTGCTGGCTGCACAATCACAACATTGTGAGTCACACTTAGTAAGTGAATTTGTTGGCAGTCATTTGCTGCTAATAATAAAGTATCCAAGTTTTTGAAATATTGCCATTGTATTAAGGGGAGTCCTGTTATTCTAGATGTAACCACTGTGATACACTAGCAATACTGTGTTGTTTTCTTTTCTTTTCTTTTTTTTAAGATTTTATTTATTTGACAGAGAGAAACACAACGAGAGAGGGAACACAAGCAGGGGGAGTGAGAGAGGGAGAAGCAGGCTTCCCGCCGAGCAGGAAGCCCAATGTGGGACTCGATCCTGGGTCTCCGGGATCGTGTTGTTTTCTTGCATTAGGAAATCTGTAGTGGAATTACTGGCCTTTTCTTTGGAATCATGTAGAAATGTTTTATATGCATAGAAATCGTTGTTTGTATATTTCTAACTACTAAGCTACATTTAGAAAAATCTCTGTGCCTGGAGAAAGGCTCTTCAGTTTGAATTCCAAACTTTCATTCCGCAGAGGGGAATTGCATTGTGCACAGTGGTTAGGTTCTAAGGTCAGCACATAAGGTGAGAATTTTAAGTAGTCCAAGTTACCCTAAAAATCCCCTAGAAAGGCTGGCTTCACAACGAAGGCCGATAGACTCTTAAGTCCAACAGAATGTCAGCCCAGTGCAGCTAGCTGGTTTCTTCTCAGCATTAGATGAAGTCATAAGCATAGGTTCAGGAGCCATAATTATTATTTTTTTTAGTTCTGTTAGCTACAAATATCAGAATCACATTTGAGTAGGGAGTTGCACACAATAAGACAGACCTATAGGAACTATCTAGGGAAAACAGATTCATGCTCTTTGTCACACTAGCTCCAAGAAGTAGGTTCGTGGTATCACCCAGACTAATCAATCCATCTTGTGGGTGGGCAAATGGCCAGATATAGGACTTACATGAACGCCCATCTGTGCAGCGCCTGTCCACTGTATCTGGAGCCCAGAAAGGGGGATTTGAAAGAATCGAAGCTTTGTTGGAACACTTGTGGATATGCAGTTGCTCCTAAGTTAGTAACAAAGATGCAGCACCCAGAACTCACTTCTGTAGCATCTTAAAACAGGACTGGCTTCCCCAGAACGCCAACAAAATAGGACCTTCACTATTTAGATGAAATGCTGTCGTTTTCTTTATCTGGTTGAGGGCAAATGATTTTACCCTATTATCTTTCACCAACATTCCTTATTTAAATTAAAAAAAAAAAAGGCTTGTATTGGCTTTTTGGTTGCTACAACTTCTATTTTGAAAAATAGAGAGGGAATAGAAAAGAACTGATAGTAGTTTTCCATTGTAGCCTAACAAGTGGCCACAGATTTGGCAGTTCAAAACAGCATCCGCTATTATCTCACAGCTCTATAGATCAGAAGTCCAGATAGGGCCCAACTGGGTTCTCTCCTTGGACTCTCACAACACTGAGGCAAAGTGTTGGCAAGAGCAGGGTTCACTTCTGAGGCAAGACGTCCTCTTCAGGCTGTCAGCAGCATTCGGTTCCTTGCAGTTGAAGAACTAGTGTTTTTCAACTGTTTTCCTCAAGTTCAAGGCCAGCCAGAGGGCATCTGCTGTTGTGTCTCATTTTGAAATTTCAGGGGCTCATCTGACTTACCAGGATAAGTCAGGCTTACACAGGATGCTCTCCCTTTTGATTAACTTATAGTCAACTCACTAGGGATATGAGCTACCTGGGTGGCTAGTCGCTTAAGCATCCAGCTCTTGATTTTGGCTCAGGTCGTGATCTCAGGGTCGTGAGATGGAGCTCCGCCATCAGTCTCTGCACTCAGTGCGGAGTCTTCTTAAGATTCTCTCTCCCCCCCCCCTTCCCACGCCCACTCGCATGCATGCTATTTCTCAAATATAAAAATAAATATTTTTTTTAAAATGGCCAACTCACTAAGAACCCTAACTACGGCTGCAAAGTCCCTTTTGCCATGTTCCCTTTTGTCATGTAACAATTACGGGAATGATATCCCACCATATTCACCAGTCCTGCCCACGCTCACCAGGAGGGCATTCATTATACAGCACGCCAGGGGGGCAGAAATCCTGGGAGCCATCTTGGAATTCTGCCTATCAGAGAAATAATAATACTGTAATAATGTTACATTATTGTATATACTGCTGAAGTGCCAGGTACCGTACGTTTGATTAATTCCCACCTCCACGTCAAATGGTATTAGCCATGTCTCACAGGAAAACTAAAGCTCAGGGAAATGAAGCAGTTTGTGTTGCTAATAAATAGTACAGTCAGGATTCTAACCTAGGTTTGGTGGCATCCAAAGCCCAGGCTCTTTCCATTCTGCTATATTGCCTTACTAAATCCTGTCACTCATCCCTCCCTGCTTGTGGAGGACGTCATGATACAGTGAGGAATAAATATGCTTCAAGTAGCACGAAGCAGTTTGTTGAAGTGAGATTCATCTTACACTGACTACCAAAGAATTGTCTTCAGTTATTTATTTACTTCTCCCATTGGACCACAAGAATGTGAGTAATAAAATAATGATAAACTGCAAGTCATAGGAAAAGCAAGATCAGGAAACTTTAGAAGACTAGAAATCAAAACCAGAGGAATGAAATGAACATAGATTTGGGTCTTGGCCCTCTGGTCCCAAAGTAAAGGTAAATCATATGGTTATTCTTTTCAAAAACAAGAAAAATAGCCCAGGTGAGGGTCAAGGTTTTCTCAGCATGTAGTTTTCAAAGAAACATGTAACATGGGCCTATATGTAGGAAGAATGAAGGTTTTACAAGTAGTCATCAAGCAGCTGCAACAGCCTGAAAAATCTAAAAATAATTTAGCGTGTGGTTTTATTAAGTAAATATTAAATACAATTACAAATGGCATACAACTGAAAATCATCCTGTTTAAGAAGCTGGTTAGAGGTTTAGAACTCTTCCCTTGAGGTAAAAGTACAGGTCTCTTTTCTGTTTTGTATCCATGGATTCCGGGTTACCCAACCTATGTTCTAATGAAGTCTTACCCTGTTCTATTTTTGTGACACTAGCCAAAAAAGAAGAACATGTCAGCCTACCAGGTGTTCTGTAAAGAGTATCGCGTAACCATTGTGGCTGACCATCCAGGTATAGGTAAGAACATTTCTGATCTTCAGTGTTGTTACTTTCCATCTGTGTCTCTGCGTCAGTGAGGTTAATTCAGCCAGTTAGCAAGCAACTTCTTCCTATCGTATTAAAATAACACGAATCTCATTTTTCCCCTCAGTTTCTGAAGTCACTTTGGATTTTGTCTTAGTCCACCCCATCCATAAAAGAGATAAGCTGTTTATAGCTCTTAAAATGGTAAAATGGAAAATAGTAAAATTAAATGTTCTGAAGCACAGTATGTCAATCTGCAGATGTTTGTCTCCAAGATCCTACAGCTGACCCTTCCCTTAATCTGGCCCTTGGGTATGAGTTACAGTGAAAGGACTTGCGTTGTTCATCTTTGTCTCTGTGTCAGAAGTTAGTGAGGTGAGAAAAATACTCCGCCACAGACCTTGACAAGTCACTTCACCTCTACAAATCTCATTTGCCTAATGCATACGATAGCTTTCCCAGCCTGCTCCTCAAGGCTGTTGTGAGGCCTGAAGTACCTGAACAGATCTGAGTGCTTGATAAAGCATGACCTTGCCGAACAAATGGAAAGGCAGCGACAGCTTCTGGGCTACTCAAGGGAAATCCTTTGGTTCTGTGCTCTCAAAACTTGCTAAAAATCTAACCACTTTTATCCATTTCTATAGAATGTGTTTTCTTTAGCCCAAGTTGATAAGCTCTGTAAAAATGAGATCAAATTAAAAGACATCAGAAAGATACTTAAGGGATAAATCCCTGGAGAAAAGATGTGTGAGAATTTGAGCCTGTTTCATGACCACTAAAATAGCCCCTTCCCTCCCTAGAGAAAATAATTAAGGAAAGTGAGGAGTTTTAGTTCAGTTTTCTAAAAGAACCTTGTGCTATTTAAATCTGAGCTAGAAAGTCCTTTTTCTAGTTTTGGCTCTTATCAATCTTCTGTTTGGTTTATAGTCAAACCTTTACTGTGTTAACATTTTTTTTACTCCTTTATGCCAGATTTTGGGGAACTTAGTAAAAAACTGGCTGAGGTGTGGAAGCAATTGCCAGAAAAGGACAAACTGGTAAGTACACTTCCTACAAACACAGTTTTCATTGCTTTATGCCTTGCAAAATGTGTCATTTTCCTATAGGCCACCCAGCCAACAGTGAAAAAAACCCCACAAATCAATAGAAAATGGTTTGGCAGAGGGCATTAACACTGGCTGGTGCCAGTTTACCCTAGTGAGGATTCAGCTGCAGGAAGGGGCTATCCTAGCCTCACCTAGTTGTTTTCTGACTTACATTTGAGCCAAAAGATGCCTAACTTGGGCAGTGATTAAGGGTCAAAAGAGAATCTAAAATCAGCCCTTTCCTGCAAATAGCCACTGGTGAGACCAGACCTGAGAATGGAGGAAGGTCACCTGCCTCGTGGTTACTGCCAATCATACAAATACGGGCTGTGCTCACTAGGTGAACTAGTCCCAGGTCCTCATCAGCTGTTGCCAAATAATCTATCCCGCTATCAAGAAGCTAGGAAGATGATGATAACTAATCCTGTTGGAATCATTCCCAGTTGCTCTCCAACCAGGTGACGTGAAGATGGTCAGGGAGTTCATCTGGGTGAAATGAAAATATTTGTCACCAGGTTAGGTTATCTGTCGTTCCCGTTTCCCATGTCATTGTCATCCTGTGATTGGCGTTGCCAACCAGCAGGTCAAAAGAACTGTTCAAACCCCATGGACAGTGTACTGAGCCACATGTTTACTCCCTGATTTTACATTTCGACCTGCAAGTGGTCTCAAAATCTGTACCGAGACCTGCCCGTTAGCATGGAGGAATGTTTAGAGTCCTCCACTAGGATATCACGGTGGTCAGCATCTGAGGCCTGTTCAGTAACCTTCAGCTTCAAAGTTGCAGTTCAGCCCCTGCCATTCCCCCTCCAGGTTTCCCTTTCTTTCCTTCCCTCTCCTCTCCCATAACTGCTTTCCCTTTTATATCTTGTCCTGTTTCTTTTGTCATTTATTTGGCCCTGATCTGACTGCAGATTTGGAAACAGAAAGCTCAGTATCTACAACACAAACAGAACAAAGCAGAAGCTACAACTGTGAAAAGAAAAGCATCCTGCTCAGAAGTTCCCGTGAAAGTAAAAGGTAGTAATTGCGACCCTCTGTTCCCTAGGGCATTGTGAATCTTGCTTCCTTGCTAGGAATCAGGAGAGCAGGCTGCATCAGAAGCAGATCTTGATAGCCAGATGTTATTACTGAATATTACAGGTTGCAAAGAAAATTTAGAAAATGTAAATCAGAAGTCAGCAAACTTTTTCTGGAAAGGGCCAGAGTAAACACTTTAGCTCTCGTGGTCCGTAGGCACTCTGTGTTACATATTCTTTATTTTTTCTACAACCATTTAAAAATGTAAAGCCATTTGTAACTCAAGGGCTATACAAAAACAAGTCACAGGCCAGATTTGGCCCACAGTCCGTAGTTTTGCTAATGCCTGGTATAACTCATAAAGGGGAAAAGCAGGAAGAACATTTTTGTGATGTTCCAAGCCGTAGGCAAGCTTTATCGCTCCCTTTCATCTCTGTTCTCAGCTTCCTCTGCAGGAGTACTATCACCCCAAAAGAAATCCCCACCCACCACCATGCTGTTGCCAGCCTCTCCAGCCAAAGCCCCTGAGACAGAGCCCATTGATGTCGCTGCTCATCTACAGCTGCTGGGAGAGTCCCTGAGCCTCATTGGACACCGCCTGCAGGAAACCGAGGTGAATATGACTGTCAGCATAGCTTGCTTCTAATAGGATATGAGTCCGTTTACTCCTTCCACGTGCATCCATTGAGCGTCTACTGCTGTGTGCTCGATTATTCCAGGTGCTATACGCCAGTAAAACCGTCTAGAGATTTGGACTCTTCCTACGGGTCCTCAAAGTTTATGCTTATCCTATTGAACAATGGCACAAAAAGGAGTTAGAAGCTCCTATAACTTTTTTCCCCAGTTTTTATTGAGATACAATTGACATACGATGCTGTAACTCATTTTGATTTTTTTTTTTAATGCGATGAGAAAAACGAATACAAATCCCATGAATGTTTTAATCACTTGTACTTCAAAGACAGTTTGGATTTTTCTGCACATTTCTAGTAAGGTCTTGGATAGATGAGTAAACTGTATAGGGGATTAAGAGTATCTCTACTTCTTTGAAAATGGGTAGCAAGGGGCACCTGGTTAAGCGTCTGACTCTTGGTTTTGGCTCAGGTCATGGTCTCAGGGTCGTGACATTGAGCCCCGCAGCGGGCTCTGCGCTGAACGCAGATTCTGCTGAAAACTTTCTCTCTTTCTCTTTCTGCCCCTTCCCCCGCCCCCTTGCCCACATGCTCTCTCTCCTGCTCTCTAAAATAAATAAATCTTTTTTAAAAAAAGAAAAGAAAGAAAATAGGTACCAAATAGGGAAATTGAGGTTCTGAAGCTCTTCATTTACTCCATGTTGAATTATACAGCACTGTGTGCCCTAGGGAGATCTTTGTCCTTTTAAGCTTCAATTTCAAAATCACTTAACCTGCAAAGCTGTCATGTTCCATTTCTATTACCATATTCAGTTTCTAATCATATTGCCACCTTGGCTAACTCAGTAGTGTAGTATTTCAGTTTTCCACTGGGTCCTAATAGGACATTCCAGCAAGGAAATAAGTCTCGGATACTAAAGCCATTTCTAAGCTGAGAAATTAGTGTAGGAATATGGAACTATTCACTTGCTTTTCTGTGGAAGTTGTATTATTATTCAACAAATAAAATGCCAAGGCCACAAAAGGTGAAGGTCATCCAAGTTTCTTGGCTAATTTCAATAACTTAAAAGTTTCAAAACAACTAGGGTATTTTCATATAGACTCAGATATTTAAATAAATATAGATATTTCCAAAGTAAAATATTCTGGGGTCCTTATTTATTTTTCATATTTAGTGATTCTTAGTTTCCTAAAAAGTTAGAAGTAAAAATGATTTGTTTTATGCCCTTTCCATATTCCACACTTCCCCTGATATTTTCATTTAGTTTAGCAAATTGAGTTGAGTACGTAGACATTATTCCAAAACTTGGGGGAGTAGAAAATCTAACTCTCTTCCTGATGGTTTCCTGGTGATATCTTTAGGAAACTTATAGTCTCATTGGAAAGGTAGAGCATATACATAATCAGCAGTTAAAACAAGCCAGCTTCTATGAGTAGCTGCTTGGAGAGAGTTACCCATACATGTGACCAGAAAAGGGAACGACTTGCAGCCCACTTTATTTTATGTAACAAATGGTCTTATTGAAATCTAATTCAACATTATACAGTTCACCTTTTCAGACTGTAAGATTTAGTGGTTTTCAGTATATTCACAGAATCGTGGCCTCATTGCTGCCTAATTCCAGAACATTTCATTACTCTCAAAAGAAACTCCACACCCATTAGCAGTAATTCCCCATCCCCCTCTAGTCTGCTTTTTCCCAGACATCAGTCACTTGAGTACATCCTCAAAATTTTGCAAATTCCTTGCACCACTCACACTGTTATTTACCTTCTATTTTGATTTGAATAAATCTGTCCGTGCTTTCGCAGTGATATCCTTGATATCACAAGTTTGATATTCTGATTTTTTTCTAATATAGTACAACACAATGGGTATGTCAAAATAATTAACATTCACCTATATGCTACCTGATATTACATACTATTCTTTAAGGAACATTGATGTCTACAAGTTACTCATTTAGAGATTGGATACCAGGAGCATAATAAAATTGACCGTTACAAGTTGACACACTGTGGCAGAGCCCAGCATGTATTGCTCCTAACCCTGTCTTCCTCTGTTGCTCTGTGCTCACTGATGCAGTGAGTAGCTAGAGAAAAAAGAGAGGTAAGGGGAATCAGGAGAGGTTTTGTCAAAGGGAGGTGCTCTTCCAGCAGGGCCTGGAAGGGTCTGGAGGGTTTTGTCATGGAGACTCTGGAGAGAGAGTGACCTTCCAAAATCAGAAAATGGTGCACATCTGTTTCTTGACCTTAGGGTTTTCTGTAGAGATGGATGAGAGAAGCCCCAGTGGGCCCCTAGACCCACACTCCCACTTTAACCAGATTTTCTAGCTATTTTACATACTGGGATTCTGTATCAGGGTTTCTTTTAAGTTTTTATTTGAATTCCAGTTTGTTGGGATGCCTGGGTGGCTCAGTCAGTTAAGCGTCTGCCTTTGGCTTAGGTGATGATCCCAAGGTCCTGAGATCGAGTCCACATCGGGCTCCTTGCTCAACAGGGAGCCTGCTTCTCCCTCTGCCTGTCACTCCCCCTGCTTGTGCTCTCTCTCTGACAAATAAAAACCTTTTAAAAAATTAAAAAAAAAAAAAAAACTCCAGTTAGTTAATATGCAGTGTAATACTAGTTTCAGGTGTATAGTATAGTGATTCAACACTCCACACAGCACCTGGTGCTTATCACATGTGCCCTCCTGAACCCCCATCGCCTGTTTCCCCCATCCCCACCCACTTCTCCTCTGGGAACCAGCAATTTGTTCTCTATAGTCTGTTTCTTGGGGCGCCTGGGTGGCTCAGTCATTAGGCGTCTGCCTTTGGCTCAGGTCACGATGCTAGAGTCCCTGTATCGGGCTCCCTGCTCAGTGGGAAGCCTGCTTCTCCCTCTCCTGCTCCCCCTCCTGTGTTCCCTCTCTAGTTGTGTTTCTCTCTGTCAAATAAATAAATAGAATCTTTTAAAAAAAAAAAAGTCTGTTTCTTGGTTTGCCTCTCTCTTTTTTTTAAGATTTCATTTATTTATTTGAGAGAACAAAAGTGGGAGGGGCAGAGGGAGAGGGAGAGAGAATCTCAAGCAGACTCCACACTTAGTACGGTGCCCTGACATGGGGCTTAACCTCAGGACCCTGAGATCTCAACCTGAGCTGAAACCAAGAGTTGGACATTCAGCCAGCTAAGCCACCCAGGGCCCCCATCTCTCCCTTCGTTTTCCCATTGCTCATTTGTTTCATTTCTTCCACATCAGGTTTTATTTGATAAAAGGGTTTTACTGCTAAAATAATGAAAATCTAGAACATCCAACATGTAAGATGGAGGAAGGCTGAAAATTAAGATCATAGCCCAAATTACAGAAGGTCTCAGGCGCTCCCAAATGTTTATACTCTGCTATGGAGGAACTGTAGGGATGTTTTTTGGTTTTTGGTTTTTGGTTTTGGTTTTTTTTTTGAAGTGGGAGGGATGTGATCAGAGCTTGCACATGGTTTTCTCTGGAAATACCTTCTATTTCAGATTGGGAATGAAAAGAGACCGGAATTGGAGAGAAGTTATATAATAGTAATGCAGTCCAGGGGTGCCTGGGTGGCTCAGTTGGTTAAGTGACTGCCTTCGGCCCAGGTCATGATCCCGGAGACCTGGGATCGAGTCCCACATCGGGCTCCCTGCTCAGCGGGAAGCCTGCTTCTCCCTCTCTCACTCCCCCTGCTTGTGTTCCCTCTCTGATTATGTTTCTCTCTGTCAAATAAATAAAATATTTAAAAAAAAAAAAAAGAAAGAAAGAAAAACAGTAATGCAATCCAGAAATGAAAAAGATTTGAATTAATTCAACAAATACTTATTGAGGGCTTACTGTATACAAAACACCAGTAGTTCTTGAGAGGCTATAAAAAGGAATAGGACATGATTCCTACCCTCAAGTTGCTTATAATTCATTAGGGGAGTCAGACATAAAATATTAGTTGTAATTAACTATAGGGCAAAAGTAATGGAATAATATTATTAACTACGAACTGGTTGACTGCTTCCTCAGCCAGCTTTGGTTTAGATGCCTCAGGTGGATTCTTTCATGTAATTCACACCACAGCTTTATGGGGCAGAATTTGTGTTTCCCCTGTTTTACAGAAGGAAAAACAGACTTAGAGAGGCTAAGTAACTTGCTCTGGAGTTCAGCCCCAAGTGCTAAAACAGGGGTTTGAATTTGGTGGCGTGACCTTGAGGTCCATGCTAATCTTAACCCTCTCGCTGCACAGCCTCCCTTGGGAGGAGGAGAGGGGAGCCTCTTAGGACAGGGGAAGGAAGAGTCCGGGATGGCAAGGCCTACAGACTGGACAGTCGTGTGAGTGGTGGTGACTTTAGTAGAAGGGGATTCTAGGAGGAGAGGAGATGATTTCTCTTTATAGCATGTTGAGATCTGGAAACACAGTGAAAGACCTAGCAGGCAGTCAGAAATGCAGTTTGGGAGACAAAATGCTGGTAATAATAGTAACAACGACTGGTACTTTTTGAGCACTTATCATGTAACTGGGACCATCCCAAGTAACTTATACTTTTTATTTCCCTTAATCCCCTCTGCATAGGCTCACTGACAGCACAGCATAAGGAGCATCTTGCTCTAGGACAGAAGCCGTGAGTGGGGGACCCCGCAGTTCTAAGCCCAGAGCTCATTCTCTGAAGGACTCTGCTGTGCTACCTCCCTAGGCGGCATGGCCCCACAGTGCTTCTAGATAGAGCAGGTGATCCCAGAGCTGGGCAGGCGCACTCGCAGCAGTCTTATTTCTTCTCTTTTTGAATCACAGGGAGGAACGTTACGAATTGTGCAAGATGTTAAGATTTGACATGAACTCAATTCACTTCTTTCTGAGAGTGAACAGTTCAACCCAGAAAAGTGGTATCATTAGGTATCAAAAAGCCACGTAGGTGGAGAAGTACATGTATCTGTGTGTCACGTGTTAGTGATGTAGAGCTGTAGAACTCTCATAGTTCTCACATTTGAGCTCTATTTGTGGAGTTCATAAGAAAAGTAGTTTTGGGGCGCCTGGGTGGCTCCGTGGGTTAAGGCCTCTGCCTTCGGCTCAAGTCATGATCTCAGGGTCCTGGGATCGAGGCCTGCATCGGGCTATCTGCTCTGCGGGGAGCCTACTTCCTCCTCTCTCTCTGCCTACTTGTGATCTCTCTCTCTGTCAAATAAATAAATAAATAGATCTCTCTCTCTCTCTGTCAAATAGATAGATAGATAGATGATAGATAGATAAATAAGTAAATAAGTAAGTAAGTAAGAAAAGTAGTTTTGCACACAGGAACTCCACAAATCTTCCCAGGAGCTCTCCGGAATATGTTAGTCTAGTGACTGACCTTAGGTCACACAGAGGGTACGGTGAGTTAGGAATATGGAAAAGGAACCTGGGAACGAATTGAAGTTTTCTTTTTAGACAACTTACAGAGTTATCAAAGCAGATACCTTCTCATTTCTGCTGCAAGTTGCAGAGAACGGCAGGACTTAAAGAACAATGTGAGGGAAGCAACCAGAACGTGGAGGGAATGTCAGGAGTGGGACTCGAGTTACCACCCACTCTCCCTTACTGCTCTCCTTTCAGGGCATGGTGGCCGTGTCCGGCAGTTTGTCAGTGCTCCTGGATTCCATTATCTGCGCACTTGGGCCCTTGGCATGTCTGACCACACAACTACCTGAACTGAACGGCTGTCCCAAACAGGTCTTGGTGAGTTGTCCTTGGATTTTTTTCACCCGACCCCTCGGGAACCACGAAGGCCCTGCCGTAACCAGCTCTGTCAGGCACAGGCTCATAAGGCTTCCCGGCAGATGGCGCTCCCTCTTTCTCTTGGCCCACAAACGCTGTACCATATTGCTGAGCACAGGCCAAGCCTCCAGTGCATCTAGAAACCTTGCTGTTTCCCTAAACAGTCCTCTGGAGGGAAGCCTTCTAGCCCTGAGGGGCTGCAACTCCTCTGTGGCCTCTTTGCTCTTCTGCACACAAAGAAAGTACAGGAGTCTTCTGCCTCTTCTCCATGAGGACTAATGGGAAGAGCCAGCAGGGAAGCTCCTAGCTGAGCAGAGAGGAGAGTGCAAGCTTCATGCTCATGCTGCTTTCTCTAACTCTTGGGTTCCCTTCTCTTCTCGCTCCTCTGAACAAAGAAATAGATCGCGGGGAACTAAGGTAAAGTACTTTGCAGCTGAACCTTTTCCCTTGCTTTGCAGTCAAACACACTAGACAACATTGCTTACATCATGCCTGGACTGTGACAGCGAGGAGTCCCAGGACAGAGACCTTATCCTCCCCCATTGCTGGTTTGTGTATATAGGACTGTTCCAAATCCCTTCACTGGCCTCCGGGTATAGGTTTTAAATTTTTATACATATACATATATATATATATATAATGTACAATATATACATAGGACTGTAACTACTTTGCTTTTAATAATTTTATGAAATGGCAAAGGTTTAGCCAAGAAAAAAACCTTGGCATGAATATGGGCTTGGGGTTCTTTTTTCTCCTATGGTGGATAAATCTGCCTTAAAAAATCAATGTAACTTAGGGGCTGGGGGCTTGTTCTGGGTGCCACGGGCATCTCTTTATGGACAGCTAAAATGTGATTTTTTCCAAACTCAGTTGTACCTCCAGACCCATCACTGACCATTTGCCTTACCTGTCTTACAGTCGGAAATGTACTAGGAAAGATTATGGGAAGATGCCAGTTGACTAAATATACAAAGCCTTTCAACTTGAAGTGACCTAGGTAGGAAGTGATGAAATCACTCCCATCTTACAGTTACTGCAGTGGCTTAGGTGAACTTCGTAGGGGGTTCATTCCAGTTCCTGCTACACAGGTGTCCGTGTCTCACAAATTCTTGTAATCATTGGTACCATTAGCAGCCTCAGTAGGGGCCAAGGAAGTATGTGAGCCCCAGCAGCGTCAAACACCTTGGAGAGGTAAAGTCATTATTGCACCAGTTGAGTTGCATATATTGTGATCTGACCCAGAATATTCCATCTGCAGAACTAATTGCTGGTATCTTCCATCAGCAGCATTAGCTTAGTCACTGAGTCCTCACAGGTTTTGCTGCTTAGTTGCTTGATGGTTGGGAAAGATGAACTTAGCCCAGCATGATTCTTGGGTTCATTCTGTGGGCTCCCCTGGTGGACAGATAGATACCCAGTGTTCTGCATTCCACACATAAGTGAATTGCAAAAAAAGTACTCGATTCTCACGTAGGTTTATTTATGTGCGCGTGTGAATGTGTTTTAATTATGTGTATTTAACTCTTTAAAATCTCTTAGATTTTAATTTATCCTGTAAATTTCTGTATATATAATTTAATAACAAAAGCCTCCACCAGCAGCTGCATGTGGAAGATACAGATTTGTCATTTCTTCCCTCCTCCTTTCCTCTGGTCTCCTCCAAAAACTCCAAATCATCTACATTTTAAGGTATCGTGCCTCAAAAAGGAATCATTATGTCGGGATTCTAATTCTTTATAATTCAATAATGTCAAGAAAGCAAAATTAAAGGGAATGTTACCATTCCCAGTAGCCCATTTTCCCAAAGAACCAGACTTTTGCTTCCCAGTTCCAAAGAAGACATTTGAGCACTTCAGGGTTGTTTTTCAATGTGGTGTGAGATTCCCTGCCAAAACCAAGCTCCGGGGTAACTGCTTTTCTTCAGACGGAGCACAACAGCATCAAAGCAGATCTTTGAGGACCGTGCAGCCAGCCTGCACCTGACTTAATCCCTTCCCTTCTCCCCACCAGTATGGTCATGGGGCTTTGTTTCCTGATGGTACTCTGGCTGCTGATTGGCCCTCAGCTCAGAGCGGTTGTGAAGTTTAATTAGGGAAACAAGGAAACGGGTATGTTTGGGAACCAAAATCAAGAAGAGCAGAAATCTGGGTTTGATTTTGTGTGTTAGATCCTGTGCCATGCCTCATCTCTACCCATGCAAGTTTCCAGTTTGACACAGGGTATATCAACGAGGGGCCTTGAAGACACGGATTAGTGCAGAAGAAGTCAATCCTACCCTTGTCATTTGTGCACATTAATGAAATCCTAATGAGGACCTGCTTTTTGTTCGTTTGTTTTCCTTTAAAACCCAACCCTATTGTATTTGTATTTAAATTTGTACACATTTGTATAATAGGCTGTACCTTGTGGTATTTGGTACTACTAGAGGAAAAACTTTGGATTCAGACCTTCTTGCAGTTTTTATACCATTGTTTTATTTTGTTTTTTAAATAAATTCTAGTGGTTTGATCCAAATCCCATTACAGTTGTATAAAGAAATAAAATTTTGTACTTATATTATTAAAAATTACATTTTTAATATTTGTAGTCTGGTCTCAGGTATCTTTTCCCTGTTGCTGACCAAGTTGCTATGAAATTCTAAAACCTGTCATTTTCCGTCTGTATCCCACTATGATTTTCTTAAAAAGAAAAATCTGTCTGGAATAGAGGCCAAGTTTCTGATCTTAGCCATTTTCCTAACATATATCTTGTTCTGTCTCTATTAACTTTTGCATTATAGAGTCTCGTGTTCTCTCTCTTGCAAACTAGAGACCAGTGGCTCTGATAAAAGCAGCTCTACTCACTGATAAATGAATTGTATGTACACCGCAGTATTGGCCTAACACAAGAAAATAGCAGTTGTGTATTAAGGGTCACATCTGAACCATGTGCTTAGACATGATATATTTCACGCTGTTTCAGTCCTCTCCTGACTTAATGAGTGATGTTGGATAGGTCACTTAGTCCTTATGGGTGCCTGAAGTCCCACCAGTAAATAGTGTTAAAGTCACTCCTACCCTCAAGCCTGCGGCCAGCCAGCCTGACATGAGTGTTTAGTAACACTGAACTTTTATTAATATATGGAGATCTGACCTTTCAAACTAAAAATTTCAGTGCAAACCCAAGTTGTTACTAGTCATGAATAGTGGAATATTCGATCAATGGGAAGGCTGATCTCTTATGGAGAGACTACAAGAAAGAGACCAGACTGCTGAGTGAGTAGGAAGGAGTGTTTTGCATGTTTTCTCTCGCTTAATCCTCCCATGAGCCTTATGAGTGTTACCTCCTTTACAAATGAGACAGATGCAGAAGAGTGCTCTCCCTCGAGTTGCACAGCTAGTAAATGACAAAGCCAGAAGCAGCACACTGGCATGGCTGACCCAGAACCTAGACTCGCTCTGCCCCAAACCACTTTCACAGTCGATTCATGTATGGAATCCTTCAGAATCCTTCTCTTTTATCTACAGTCCTGAGCAAATGCAGTCATAGGAAGAACACCCAAGACTTTTCCATTGTTCAAATGTCCACTTGTCCTGGCTGGCATTTACTAGACAGGACTCACTTTTCTTATCATATTGTCTGTCAACTTTGGAGACAGAGGATCTTGACTGTTGTTTAAAAGGACTTGAAGGATATTGGGGCGCCTGGGTGGCTCAGTTGGTTAAGCGACTGCCTTTGGCTCAGGTCATGATCCCGGAGACCCAGGGTCGAGTCCCACATCGGGCTCCCTGCTCGGCAGGAAGCCTGATTCTCCCTCTCTCACTCCCCCTGCTTGTGTTCCCTCTCTAGCTGTGTTTCTCTCTGTCAAATAAATAAAATCTTTAGAAAATAAATAAATAAATAAAAGGACTTGAAGGATATAATAGATTCCATTCCATTTTTGCAATACGTCAGTCTTAGGGACATATTTATCCTCAAGAAGGCATTTGATATCAATATTACTAAAATACTTAAAAAATTAAAACACTTTAATAAATTAGTTTGTTCCTTATTAGCAAACACCTAAAAAAAAAAAAATAGGCTGGGGACACCTGGGTGGCTCAGTCGGTTAAGCATCTACCTTCAGCTCAGGTCATGATCCCAGGGTCCTAGGATCAATTCCTACATTGGGCTCCTTGCTTATTGGGGAGTCTCCTCCCTCTCCGTCTGCCGTTTCCCCCCCCCACTTGTGCCCATGTCAAATAACTAAATAAAATTTCTTTAAAAAAAGAATTGGCTCTCGGGGTGCCTGGGTGGCTCAGTTGGTTAAGCGACTGCCTTCAGCTCAGGTCATGATCCTGGAGACACGGGATCGAGTCCCACATCGGGCTCCCTCCAGGAGACCTGCTTCTCCCTCTCTCACTCCCCCTGCTTGTGTTCCCTCTCTGGCTGTGTTTCTCTCTGTCAAATAAATAAAATCTTAAAAAAAAAAAAAATTGGCTCTCTGCCCAGCATGGAGCTTGAACTCAGGACCCTGAGAACAAGAGTCACATGTTCTACCAACTGAGCCAGCTAGGTGCCCCTTAGCCATCACTTTTAAAACATAGTTTTAATCAGTTTTGTACTACACTTATTGTTTGCCATTTACATTGCTATCTATTGTATTGGCAAATCCACATCCGCTTCTAATTTAAGAGCTATACAGTATTCTGTTTACATGGAGTCGATACGATTCCACTCCCCGTTTGGGAATATGTGGATTGTTTCTGCTTTTTCACCACGAAGGATACAACTTGTCACTGTTTTATTCTTGTCAATAAAGCCAAGATCTGCCCATAATCACTTTACACCAGAGTGGTACAAGGAGGCAAGAACCTCATTCAGGTAAATCACCAGCAATGTGAGCATGTTAAAGATTGCTAATGGAAGAATCCAAAAGAAGTTTATGCTAAAATATCTTCCATACAACCGAGCAATATGCTTGATGAAAAAAAATATGGAAGGTACCTGACATGGAAGTCATCTTAAATGTACATTGCCCCCCCCTTTATAGTCCAAAAGCCATTATTTTGGTAGATCAATCTAAATTTTCAGGGGCACCTGGGTGGCTCAGTCAGTTAAGCGTGACTTGGGCTCAGGTCATGATCTCAGGGTCCTAGGAACTAGCCCTGCTCAATGGGGGGTTCTGCTTGTTCCTCTCTATCCCTCCCCCACTCGTGTTATATCTCTCAGATAAATAAAATCTTTAAAAATAAATTTTCATGTATTAATCACCATGCTAGACAACAGTGGTGAGCAAAGTAGACAGTATCCCAGCCCTCACGGAGTAGTTAGACTAGTGGAGAGAAGGGTCTCGTTGGCATTATTTATGAATAGGTCTCATCAGCATTATTAAAACACTTCAAAGCGTAGGAGTACATCACTTCCATAAAGTCCTTAAATTGTACAGTAAAGCTATCAGCCCTTATGGGTGTTCAACCAAGTTAACATAAGGAAGTGATTAAGTTGTAATTTAGGTTCTCTATCATCCTAAATTTGTACAGTTTACTAGCCTTTCCAATTAAAAAATCGCAATTACCGTGATCAATTAAATATGAAAGCACCCTTCAGTAGCTCAGACTACCAAAGCAGTAGTTATTGTATCTCTTGGACTACGTATGATCAAAAGAAAAAAACATAATAGGTCAGATCTGATCTCACTTGTGGGTGAAATATCTAAAACCTGGTACATAGGAAGGTTGAAGAAGATAGTAGAATCCTACAACTAGAAAAGGCCTTTGAGATTCTTAAATTTTTTTACTTGGGGTCTACTGCTGTACTTCAGGGACCCCAGAAAATCCCTGAAATTAAATTATATCTCTGCCCCTTTTTCTTCAGAAAGGTTGGTGGTTTTCTTCAAGTTCTCAAAGGAGCTTGTGACCTAGAAAAAAAAAAAAGAAAGAAATGTTATACAGTCCTTGATCTAATTCCAGCATCTGGAGAAAAATGGAAGCTCGCTGAATCACACAGTAAATGGTAGAGATGGATCTCTGGCCCTACTTGTGGCTACATCTGGGGGTACTTTGTGCCCCCCCTGGGCTCTAGGCCATTCCTCGCTGCAAGTCACTGAGATGGTTCTGTGTCAATGGATAGCAATCCCCTGGTACTGGCCTCCAATCTGATGTAAGTGAATGTGGGCTGCAAGCAACTTGCATCTTGTGGCACGGAGGCCTGGACATCAGATAGGAGGAGCTCTATCAGGGCAGGGAGAAAACAGGACAGAGATGCTGTCATGCCCCATTGTAGTCTAGCGAGTCACTAGAGTGAGAACTGGTCTGAGCTTGCTGTGTAACCTTCCCTAAGGCTTTGCCCTTCTCTAAGACCCTCCTCCACAGAAGTGCTTGAGTGTTAGGTCTCCCTTAAAAAAAAAGTGGGGCATGGTTTAAAGATACCACGCCCCCGGATCCGCCCCAGCCTAGCACCGCGCAAAATGTGCGCAGACGCCGTGGGTGGCAGTGAGGTCATCGCCCTCCGCCACCGGGCTACCCTCCATGTCGGAGGCGGGGCCTGTGGGCGCGGTCGACTCCCCACGCCCCGCCTTCACGGACACCTCCTCGCGGACCTCCGGCACGTCACGTGACGGGTCGGCGGCGCTGGCGGTTGCTGTCAGCTGATTCCCGGGGTTGGTGGCTGGGGCAGCCGTGGCGATGGACTTTCTCCTGGGCAACCCGTTCAGCTCTCCGGTGGGACAGCGCATCGGTGAGTCTCCGGAGCCCCGTCTAGCCCCGCCGCAGGGCCCAGCACCCGGCCTTGGTCCCCCGGGGTGCTTCCAGGTCCCAAGCCACTCTCTGGAGGGAGGTGGGGGGGGGGGGGACGAGACTGGCGTGTCTCTCTCCGATCTGGCCCCGCCCAGCCTTCCGCCTACCTTGATTGACAAAAGTCGTGGTCCATTAGGAACCCTGGATTTGTGATGGATGCCTACGCCAGCCAATAGCTAAAGAGAGGGCGGGTCCGGGCGTCCGCATCTCAGCCAATGTGTAGCTGCTGGGGTCGTGAATCCAGGGAGAAAGTTTTGGGGCTAGAAGGGGCTGTGTGGTTTTAGGGTTTGGGGGCCCCTGGCCTGTCTCCCTAGTCGCCTTTCCAGCCCGCGTCGTGGCGCCTGGGCTCTTGCCTACTCCCTTCTGGATCGTCGGGCTCTCGGGACGCGGATACCTGGTTTCAGGAGCAGGAGACCAGGGCTTGGCGACTCTGGGTTGGCGACTTGCTGCACCGGGGGCCCGGCCAACGCTGGCGAACCTGCCAGACCAGCAGCAGGTCGACCGCACGGTCTCAGACTCCCCGAGCTGGAAGTGATCTCAGGAATCACCTGATTCCGCCTCTCTCCGTAGACGGGTGGGCCAAGCACCCTGATGGGAGGCACAGGCTCCCTTAGAGCCCAGGGTCTCCTGACTCTCCCGCCCCCTGTTGACGGAGACTTACTAGCTCTGTGACGTTGCTGCGCCTGTAATTAGAAGTATATCAATGGTACCTGCGTTTGTGGGGTTGTTGTGAAGGTTCAACTCGTTAATAATTGCAAAGTACTTAGAACCGTGCCTGGCACATGGCCTTGCTATATAAAAGAAAGTAGTAATATTTATCCTCATGGTTACTGAGATACCAGTCCCTGGCAATAGCTGCGCGGAGGGTTTCATAGGTACTCCTTGCTGTGCACCACCAGGGGCAAGAATCACAGGCCCTGGCCCAAACAGCCAACAGTTCCCCAAGGGCAGTGTGGAGGTGCCTCCTCGAATTAGGAAACTGTAGCCAGTATTGTGAAATTCTTCCTTCATCCTTTTGATGGCCTTTAGTGTTCAGCCCAGACTAGGAAAATTGGAACTTTCAGACATTCTTTCCATTCTTACTGTCTTGGAAGCCAAACCTCACTTAACTGTCAACCCAACTCTGCGATGTAAGGGGCGCCATGGCTATCTGTGGCTCTTCTGAGGTTTTGTAATCAAATTGGTCCAAGAGAGGGGTGGAAGTCCAGGATTTCTTTACAGGCCAGAAAGCTCCTGGCCCAGAGAGGGGAAGCTGCCCTCTGAGGAACACCCTCCTGCTCCTGGCCACACACACCCCGCAATGAGTCATTGTTTTGGAGCTGAAAAGAGAAAAAACCAGCTCTCCTCTCGTCTTTATTTTCTCCAACAGCAGATACCACTGCTTTCCTCACATGCCAACTTTGAGACTTCTTACATGAAAAAAAAAAATTGACCTTCAAAGTCAGACACATTTTCTGAACCTTTCTAGAAAAGCTCACCTGGGCTCCGGTGAGCTTCCCTTCTTATCCTGAGGGTGGCCTGTCACAAGAAATACTCTGCCCAGAGAAAATACTACTAAGTTATAATAGCTTAGAGCCCAAGCCAAATTTTACCACTGGAAGGGTCCTTACCTTGGGAGTCTTATATCTCAGGATTCTCCTCAGAATTCCCTGGAAGGCTTGTTAAAGATGGGTGGCTGGACCCCAGCCCCAGAGTTTCTGACTCTGTAGATCTGGAGCGAGCCTTAGAATATGCATTACTAACAAATTCCCAGGAGACGCTAAGGCCACTGGATTGGAAACCACATGTTGAAAAGCTCCATTCAGCCCATCCCCTTCATTTTATACAGGAGGAGACTCTGACTCACCCAAGGCCCCAGTGAATTGGTAGTGAAGCTGTGATGAACTCCCCAGAACCCATGAAATTTGAACCAAAGCTAAAGAGGCTCGAAAAGTCAAATTAAGTGAAGAATAGCTGCCACTTGAGTAAATGCCTTCAGTATGCCATATGTTTCTTTTCGAGAAAGAGATGGAAGGACTGCTGGTCGGGGATTATTGATCACCTAGTAGTTCTGTAAAGCGTAGGAAGAAAAGCATCTCCAGGCTGCCGACTCCATCCCCTTATTGCGAGTAGGGCCCTATAGAGTTGGCATTCCCAAGCACAGCAAGTCCTAGTGGTGCTCATCGGGTGAGTGTCACTTAACTCACAAAGCCCTCAACCTCCCACACACCCAGGCACCTTTGTGTTTGCTGCTCCCTCTACCCAAAATGCCCGTTCCAGTGTGCCTCCTCCAAAGCCCAGGCATTGTCTGGCATTAGGTCCAGGCATTAGGTCTTCCCTGACCCCCTTCCTGACCGCTTCAGATCCAACCATTGCTTTCATGCCCTTGCATCACCCCCACTCCTCAGGCTTCTTCACTCCCTGCCTTTGGGCTCTGAGGCTCCACTTCTCCCTGGCCGGAATGGGGGCTACAAGAGAATTCACCTCTCTGGGTGGTGGTGAGAATAAAGCAAGCCACCCCCCTCCCCCCGGGAGCACCTGGCACATTGTGTGTGGGAAATATTAACTCTTACTGTCTTCATCATTGTGTTTATCATTTCCACCATCGCACGCTAATAGAGCAGTGGCCCATCCTGTTAGTACTTGTGCATTTGTGTCTCCCCAGCAAGTCTAGTCTTCCCAAGAGCAGGGACTGGACCTCACTGGTCAGGACCCACAGCACCTGGCATGGTCCCTGGCCCCATAGAAGAAGGGAAGAACGGAGAAAGAGAAAGTAACATCTTGGGAGCAAATACCATGTGCCAGAGACCATGCCTGGTTATTAACCCGGTGATACTGCAAAGTCTTGCTATGTTTTCCATTTCATAAAAGTAAGTTCGAGGAAACATAGCATTTCACAATTACTTGGGGTTGGGATCCAGAGCCCCCGTCCTCTCCTACCCCTCACCATGCTGTATCTGATTGATCGGTGCATATTCAGAATTTACACACTCTACCTACAGATTAGCTTTGCTGATTAGGATGGACACGTGAGTCCCTGCCCATTGCCCGGTCACTCAGCCTTATCATCCAGTGGGAGAGCTTCCCAAGAGTAGCGACCTGGGGCTGAAAGCATTCCAGATCATTAGTATGAGGTGGTGTTGACACAGCTCTGTCCCGGCAAGGATTTCAAAACCTTTTCCAGTATCCTTGGAGGACAGATCCTATGGGTTGTTTCATAGATAGACGTCAGAAGGCAACCCAAGAAGCCTATTGCCCATTTTTGACTGTCAGCTCATCCCTGGCACTTTGAGTCAGACGCTGTCAACGTGGGCAGTCCCCGAGGACCAGCCCCCAGTGCTTGGGCTGGAGGGGTTGGTTGCCGGACATGACAGGAGAGCTCCGAGCCTAAGCTGAGCCCTGGGATGGACAGGAGAGGGGAAGAGGGCAGGCAGAGCTGCCCTTGGATCCACAAAGGCCAGACCAGGGCAGTCATAGGAATCGTAGAGGGGAGACCCCAGGTGCTAGTAGAGAGAACACCTCAGGCCTTCTGGAGGGCCATTTTGGGAGTGATAACCTGCAAGCTGAACTGGCCACCCAAGTGATGATGTCAAAGGAACAGCAAGCTGGGAGGCAGGAGACCTGGGCCCAGCTCCACTTCCGCTCCTAACCATGGCACGCCCCCTCGCAGTTGCCCACAGCCTGTCCATTCTCCCTCTACTGCCAGAGCACCAGGGAGGAACACCTGAGGGGACGGAGGAGGACAGGGAAGGGCAGCCACTGGAGGGAAGAAAGGAACTAGCGGGCTCGAGAGGAGTGATAGCGCGGCGCCACAGACTTGGAGGGCAGAGAGTGACGTCAGCAGAGGGGAACCCAGGGTCCACACACAGAGCCCTAGCTCCTTGCATTGGTGCTGCTTGCTCCCGACCGCCAGAGGGGCCCTTTGAAGGGAGAGGCCAAAGGGAGGGAGGCTGTCAGGAAGATTCCCACAGTGGCTTCCAGGAACAGCTAGACCAGGATTACAAACTTTCTGGAAGGGGCCAGAAAGGAAATGTCTATGGTTCTGTGGGCCTGTGGACTCTGTAGTGACCACTCAGCTCTGCCATTATAGCATGAAAGCGGCATAGACCTTGTGCAGGTGAACGGGCATAACTGTGTTCCAGTCAGACCATTTGTGGGCACTAAAATGTGAATTTCGTATCGTTTTCACATGTTATGGAATAATATTCTTTGGATTTGTTTTCAGCCCTTTAAAAATGTGAAAACCCTTCTTACCTTGTGGGCCATACAAAAGCAGACTTAACTGGCACATGCGTTCGTAGTTCACTGATGTGGATCAGACCAGCTGGCCGGAGGCACAATGCTGGAAGGCAGTGTTCCTCAGAGTGGGGTCCCAGGGAACTCCACGTCACGGATGTCTGAGGATCCTCCGGTCCTGGGCTTCTCGAGTCCGAATCCCTCCTCCTTCCCACAGTGGGCCCAGGGGAGGCCTCAGGTCTTCAAGCTGTGGGTGGCTGATCTCTTAAGTGCTAGAGCCAACTTCGAGCCCAAGTCTCTGGCTTGAGGACAATGGGGAATGATGTCTAGAAAGGGCTTTGGGTCAACTGGCTGCGTAGCGCACGTGGTAAGGTGTCCAGCATGAGCCCTTGAGTCACACCGGATGGTCTCAGTCCTGGTTCAGCCTCCACCAGCTCTGTTACCTGAGGCAAATTACATAACCTCCCTGTTCTCCAGTTTCACATCTGTAAAATAAGAATTTTTTACACGTGTTACTTGGGATTGCCTTTATGCTGTGTTGGGCAGCACGCAGCCCAGGGCCTGCCAGACAGTAAGGATCCGTAGCTGTTCGTCACTGCGATTTCTTTGCTGATGTTATCATCGTGGCTGGGGCATTGTCTAAATTAGTGACGGAACCAGGGCATCAACGCAGGGCTGTTGGCCTAGTGCAATCGCTCGTTGGCCTTGCTGTCCCAGAGCGATGAGCAGCCACTGGCTGGTGGCACCCGCAGCATAGACAGCTTGGGTTTCAGACTGGGGCGGATCCCATTCTTCCTTGCCGACAGAACTGGTGAATAGGTTTTGTTCCCTCACTGAGCTCAAAGAAATAAGAGTAAAGTGCCAGGATTTCCCGCTCTTCAGGTTTTAGAAAACCAAACCAAACCAAACCTTCAGTCTCTTCTAATTAGCTTGGGCCATCCCCTCCCCGCCATGAGAAACAGGGGTGCAGGACAGATTAACTCTTTACCTCCTTACCAGGGAGGTCTCTGTCCAGGCTACCACTCTGCAGACTTCTGTCCCTTTATGACTTCTGTCTCTGTCCTAAGCCACCTTTCACTTTATTCTCATAGTGTGTTCATTCTATTGGATCACCCATTTTTTTTATTTTAAACATTTTATTTTTTTATTTGACACACAGAGAGACGCAGCGAGAGAGGGAACACAAGCAAGGGGAGTGGAGGAGGGAGAAGCAGGCTTCCCACCGAGCAGGGAACCTCATGCAGGGCTCAATCCCAGGACCCAGGATCATGGCCCAAGCTGAAGGCAGGCGCCCAGTGACTGAGCCACCCAGGTGCCCCTGGATCACCATTTTTAATATGACCTCATCCTGTGCAATTATATCCATGAAATCATGACGGAATTCGTATTTATTTTTCTCTTCCACATTACAGTTAATATGCAACTCTAAAAAAGCCCACGTTGGCCCTTGAGCCCACCTAATGTGATCCCGTATGGCACTATTGCTCATTCCGATGACAGCAGTCTGAATAGGGTCAGAACTTGGATCCTGCCTTTGAAGATCTGGTGTCAGCACCAGCCCTGACCTTTCCTGGCCCTTTCTGTATGCCCCCCAGGCAAGTGGCAAAACCTTTGAGCCTATGCAGACATGGGGAAGCACACTGAAAAGCACTGTGGAAAGCCAAACTGCCGTGTGAGATCCATGGAGAGGAGCTGGGCTTTGTCACTGGTGGAGGAGGGGAGGGAAGAGCCAGGGACCCGGGTGAGAGGAGGAGAGAACAAAAGCCTCCAGACCGCGCGAGGCTGAGACCCGCAGAATCTGAAAAGAGACAGAGGTGTCCCCTGTTCAATGGGAACATGTTTGCCCTGATGCCGTATAAACCTTGGGGCGGTTAACTTTATGTGTCAACTCGGCTGGGCCGTGGCATCCATAGATATTTTGTCAGACATGATTCTGGATGTTTCTGTGAAGGTCTTTTTCAAATGAGATCAGTAGGGGCGCTCAGTTGGTTGGGCAACTGCCTTCGGCTCAGGTCATGATCCTGGAGACCAGGATCGAGCCCCACATCCGGCTCTCTGCTCGGCCGGAAGCCTGCTTCTCCCTCTCTCCCTCTCTCACTACCCCTGCTTGTGTTCCCTCTCTAGCTGTGTTTCTCTCTGTCAAATAAATAAAATCTTAAAAAAAAACACAAAAAACAAATGAGATCAGTAGACTTTGAGTAAAGCAGATTACTCTCCATGCTGGGGGTGGGCCTCATCTAATAAAGCGACGGTTTCAGTAGAAGAAAGGCTGGCCTCCCCAGATGAGGGAATTGCACCAGCACACAGCCTTAGGGCTCGAGCCGCCTCTGTCCCCTGGGTGTCCAGGCTGCTGGCCTGTCCCGCAGACTTTGAACTTGCCTCCACACTCACAGGAGCCAATCTAGTAAAATAAATTCCTCTCAGTAGGTAAAGAGGAATGAGAGAAAGGACTGAGGGAGGGGAGAGGGTGTGGTCAGTAACATCTTTTACCCTCACAGGAGAAGGGAAAAGAATGTCACAGGCACCTTGGTCCGCCACGTCAAGCCTCTGCTTTCACGACCTTGCTCTAACTCCAGCAGTTTTACTGAACCCTGCTCCTCGTAACTGAAACTGTTCTTCAGTTAGCTGCTATACTTAGCTGCGTCCACTTCAAAATTGTGGGTTGCAGAAGTAATGCCCTCTGTTAGTTCCTCGTGTGGCCTATAGTTACAGAATGGCAGGAGAGAGGGAGCCAGTGTTTTGAGGAAGGACGGCTCAGCAACCTAGGAAGCTGGTAGAACTTTCCATGCTGGGTCTGGAGAGGCTTGTTCATTTGGGGCGTAGACCTCGAGACAGTTTCCTGGCCGAGAAGAAATGACTTCTGCACGTATGTAATTTAAAAATCTAATTTGGGGGGCGCCTGGGTGGCTCAGTTGGTTAAGCGACTGCCTTCGGCTCAGGTCATGGTCCCGGAGACCCGGGATCGAGCCCCACATCGGGCTTCCTGCTCAGCGGGAAGCCTGCTTCTCCCTCTCTCCCTCCCCCTGCTTGTGTTCCCTCTCTGGCTGTGTTTCTCTCTGTCAAATAAATAAGTAAAATCTTTTAAAAATAAGTAAAAAATAAATAAAAAATAAAAATAAAAATCTAATTTGGGGGCACCTGGTGGCTCAGTTGGTGAAGCATCCATTTCTTGATCTCAGCTCCGGTCTTGCTCTCAGGGTCATGAGTTCAAGCTTCATGTTGGGCTCCCTGCTGGATGTGGCAACTGATTAAAAATAAATAAATAAATAAATAAAAATCTATTTTTTGGAGTGCTTGAAATTTTCATGCATTATGTAATTGATATTTTTGTAGTTGATAACATTTTTTTGAAGATTTTATTTATTTATTTGACACACAGAGATCACAGGTAGGCAGAGAGGCAGGCAGAGAGAGAAGGGGAAGCACACTCCCCACCGAACAGAGAGCCCAATGCGGGCCTCGATCCCAGGACCCTGAGATCATGAGCTGAGCCGAAGGCAGAGGCTTTAACCCGCTGAGCCACCCAGGCGCCCCTATAACATTTGTTTTCATGATCGCCTCGTGGTAGGTGGGCTACAAAGCACTTGAAATGCATTCTCTCATTTCCTCCTCACGCAGCCCTGGAAGGCGAATGTGTTCTTTATCCCCATTCTACAGGAGACAAACTGAGGTACAGAAAGTTTAAGGAATTCATTTGGATGGGGGCGCCTGGCTGGTTCAGTCGGCAGTGCATGCGATGCTTGATCTTGGGGTCATGAATTCAAGCCCACAAATAGAGTTTACTAATAAGTAAATAAATAAATAAATAATTTTTTTAGAGGAAGGGGAATTCATTCAGGGTCCCACAGCCAGTGAATCAGGACTTAAAGTGGGATTTGTCTTTGCCCAGATCCCACTCTTCTAAGGTTTTCACCTCATTGCTTCTCCCTCAGAATTGAAAGGAGGGTGCTGGGTTTCCTTTTGAGTAAAGATGTCTGCATCCATCTGGAGTGATTTTGTTTGTAATGGCTCTTCATGTAGTTCTCCCCAACCCCTACCATTAGCATATGGGTTTCATCCTCCTGCTGGTCACCTGGCCCAGTGTGGCAGGAGGCACACCTGGAGGGGCCAGCCGCCCTCCTCTTATGGGAGAGCACAGCCAGACCTGCGCCACCTGGCCACTTCTAGCTGCAGGGGAGACTAGAAAAGCCAAGTGCTGCGGCCAGTGGAGAGTGAGTGCCTTTCACAAGGACACATTCTGGAGCAGTCAGCTGCACAGGGTGGAATTAATAAATATCTAACAGGGTCACATAATGTGTTACTACAAATAACAGTATCCAGTGTGGGCAGGTGAGTGAGTTCCCAGGCTGTGTTTTCAGAAGGGCTGAGCGGGCCTGCACCCAGATGGGATCGGTCAGAATGGCAAGGCTCTAGAGATCACTTCTTGGGTGGCATGGTCACAAGAACTGAGGATGTTAGTATAGAGGACAGATTTAGGGGGAACATGTTACTTTTTTAAAATATTCAAGGAGGGGTGCCTGGGTGGCTCAGCCAGTGAAGCCACCGGCTCATGATTTTGGCTCAGGTCATGATCTCAGGGTCATGAGATCGAGCCCTATGTTGGGCTCCTCACAGAGTTTGCTGGAGATTCTCCCTTGCCTTCCCTCTGCCCCTCCCCCTGCTCAAGCAGGCGTGCTCACTCTCTCTCTAAAGCAAATCTTTAAAAAAAATACTCAAAGGACTGCCAGTTGGGAGAATGATTAGGATTCTACACAGTAGCTACTAAGGGATCAATGGAGACGGAAGGATGGGAGTATTACATTTAAATTGAAGTGTGACAAAGGTTTATTATCCCAGTGTGTATGACCTCATCCTTCATTCAGTTCGTTATTCAGGAACACGTACCACCGGTTTATCGGGCCAGGTCCCCTCTGATGTGCTGAGTTCCTGAGCCATGATAATCTCTACCCTTGAGCTCACAGCTTAATGGGAGAGACAGAAACAAAAAGAAATCAATTCTGTAGTTATTTTAACAGCCCTGCCAAGCAGAACTTAACAGTTGGGGCCTGTGAAAATGCTGTTGGCCCCAGGAGGGAAGGAGCAGCCCCTAGAGGGTCAGGGCAGGCTGCACGTGGTGACCTGACCTTGAGCTGGGCTTAGGAGCATGATTTAGGGTAGGGAGGCAGGCAGGAGCACATTCCTGGAAGGGGGACCAGCTCCCAGCACAGAGCCCTGAAGGAACAGGACTGGGGGCCTTGGCAGGAAGGCCTGAGTCAGGTCTCCCCCGCTGCGTCCCTCCTGCAAGCTCTGGTGCCGCCCAGCATAGCACACGCCCCGCAGCCAAGTCGGTCTGAACTTGCAGGATTGGTGTGTTCCCCAGGTGTTTGTCTTGAGCCTGTCACCTGCTGGGCTAGCCTCCCAGAAGAGAGGAAGGAAGGAGAAGGGGGAGAAAAGACTTTCTCTTCCCTGAGTTGTGCCTCTGTGTTCCAGAAGGGATGCCTCTCCCCGCCTCTTCGCCTCCCTCCCCCAGGGACCAGAACAGGGTCGCTTGCCCACTTCTGGAGCAGGTGCTGCAAAGGGGACCAGTATTGGCACTCCGGGCAGGGAGGGGGGACGGCTGCTGCGGGGACTACACAGTGACTGCCACTGTGGGTCTTGGCATGGGTCCATGCCAGCTTTGAGGATGGGCCATCCTGGGCTGCTGGCATATTTCCCTCTACCCAAGCGGCCTTGCCTTTCTCCTCTGGCTGTCTCATTCCCCTTGGAATTTTCTCTCTCCCTAAGGTCACTTCTCCCCAGTGCCTGAGACAGGCCCGCAAGCCCCTTCTCTCTCCTCTTCTTCCTGACGTCCTCCAGGACTCATCTTTGATTCATTCACTCAGCAAATGCCTTTCTTCTCCCAAGAACCTCCTTTCTCCCCCTGCCCAGCTCAGCCCCTTGTGCTCTGTGCTCAGTTCAGAGCTTCCCTACTCCCTCTGCGGGTGCTCAGCCCTGTCTCCTGGCTCTCCGGCACCCTGAGCCGGCCTCAGGCTTGTCAACTTAGCTCTGAAAATGATTGTCCAGCTGTCATCCGTGACCACTTCAGGACGAGGATTCTGTTCTCCGTCTTTGCCTCTCTAGCACCTACCACTAGGGCTGGACAAATAATACAGCTGCAAGAATGGGGGAAGGCAGAGAGGTGGGTGGGAGGGAGATGGGCGGGGAGAAGGTGAACAGAAAGCAAGTAGAAGGGTCGGTGGGTGGGCTGGGAGGGCACTAGGCAGGGGATGGAGGCAGATGGTGGATGGGTAGGGAGCAGAAAAGCAAACAGGGCGGGTACTGCTGACAGCACATGGCAAACATCATTTCATTTCACTCATAAATATTTCAGTATATCTCTAAAAGGTAAGGAATAGGATTCTTACTTAAAAACAAACGAACAAGCCTTAGTCACAGTACCAGTATGTAAAAGTATATAAATGTTTTTTAAAACCCCCAAACAGTAAAGCCTGGAAGGAAGTCCCCAGAGGGATCACTGGTTCCTTTGAGTGATATGAGAGGGTGGTGTTTCCGATGGAAAGAGGGTGTTCCATAAACGTGGTCCAAAAGGAACATGGCTGTGCATGCCCTTGCTCAGAAGAAGGCTATGGGAGCCCCTCGAGCTGACCTGCTATGCCTTTGTTTTATCCCAGGCAGCTGACTCCTGCTGTGTCTCTCCCGACCGGGTCTGGAGCTGCCCTAGACTGGCTCGCAGCCTGGGGTGAGACCAGGTCTGCAGGTGGTTGTTGGCCTTTAAGGCAGTCCCTCACTGCTTACAAGCCACATTTCATTGAGTGGTGTCCTGAGCAACTTGCCCAGCTTGCCCCAGCTGACCCTCCATGAGTGCCGGTCATTTTGTCACTCTTACTCCTGCTGTTACTGTCACCTGCAGGACGACGGTCCAGGTCCCAGGGACACAGTCCGCCCAGTTAGTTGGCAGATACATTGAAGAGCTGGCACTGGGGTTAGGGCCTTAAAAGCTGAGCCGGGATTAGCCGGCCCGTTTGCGTCTCTGTGTCGGCACCTGAGCTTTCACACCTGTCTAAGCTCAGCGCCCAGGCCTTTTTCTGCCATGTCGCTTGCACCTTTGCCGTGGCGGCTGTGGCCTCGCACTGGACTGGGTGCCTGGATGGCAGCGAGCCCTGTGCATGTGCAGGAGCACAGGAGGTAGTGGCTGCGAGGATGGATTCGCCAGCCTCGCCGAGTCTGTATCTCTGCTCTGCAGTGAAGAAGCTGCGTGACCGTGGGCAAGTCACGGACCTCTCTGTGCTCTTCAGCTTACTCATCCTCTTTCTTTTTTCTTCTTCTTTTTTTTAAGATTTTTATTTATTTATTTGACAGAGAAATAGCACAAGTAGGCAGAGCAGCAGGTACAGGGAGAGGGAGAAGCAGACTCTTCGCTGAGCAGGGAGCTGGACACGGGGCTCGATCTCAGGACCCTGGGGATCATGACCTGCGCCAAAGGCAGCGCTTAACAGACTGAGCCACCGATGCGCACCCCACTCATCATCTTTCTTAAGGCCATGGTGAGGAGTTTGTGCAAAGTGCTGAGGCCCATACTTGGTGCTTACTGAGTGTCCAGTCGCCGGTGGTGGTGGTTGTCAACGTCACCAAATGGAAGAAAGACTTGCCGGGCAGAAGCCCAGAGGCACGCAAGAACGAGGCCCCAAGGGGAAGAGAAGACAGCCAGTTGTGGCTGAGGTCAGGCCCACGTGTCCCTCTCTGCCTTGCAGAGTTCAGGTTTTTGACCCTCCGGCAGTTGAGGGGCTGAGGGGATCCTGGACAATTTTTAGATGGAAGAAAGTACCAGCTGGATTTATATTTGAAGAAAAGAGTGTGGAGGTGACGTCCAGGCCTGGGGGAGGCGACAGGGCCTGAGAGATGACAGAGCTGGAGACAACGCACAGATGCATTGAGCAGCTGGAATTCACAGACTTGGAGACTGAACATGAAGGGTGGTGGGGAGAAGGCTCTAGGCCGCTCCCCCCAGGCTGACGTGGGAGCAGATGGTCAGTGGGGTTTGAGTGCGTGGTGCGGAGCCCCCACAGACAGGGACTTCTCCGAAGCAGTGGAAGGAACCGAGAGGGCCACTGTCTTCCAGCTGTTCGGAGTCCCCCCGGGAATGAGCAAGCTGGGACCTGGCGTGTCTTTGGGGGCCGCTCCTGCCTGCTCTCGGCCCAGGTAACAGCCACGGTCCTTAGTAGCTACTCAGGACTGCTCTTTACCTGCCGTCAAGCAGGCGCTGTCTGGCCGAGGAGTCCAGGACCTGTGATGCGGGCCGTCTTGTCTCGGTCTTACAGAGGAGAAAACGGCTCAGTGGGCCTGTGGTCCCCAAGTTAGGACCAGGGGCTAGACTCATCCCACTCCAAAGCTTCTGCCGTGGGCCTGCCACCGCTGTGCCACTGCCCGACATGGAGAGGGCAGGCACACGGGGCCCCGTGATCCACGGCCACGGGACGCTGGGCCCAGAAAGCAGCCCTGCAGCCTGAACCCCGGCAGGGGGTCCTCAAGCTGCCTCCGACCGACCGTGGGAGGTTACCGGCCACCACCCATCGCCCACAGGGCAGGAAGCTGGTTATCATTCTCCTGGAACAGGTCACCACTGCCAGTGTTTTTCTTCCTCCTTTCCAAAATAGCAAGCTGGTTACTTTTGTGGTTAAAAACAAAAACAAAACGGATATCCCCAGATTCCTGTGGGTTTAAATTTCTGCCTTTATTGGAGTATGCCTACCCCGTGGAAATCTTCATGAAGGAAGTCTGAAAGCTCTCCCCACACCTGCAGGGAGTTGGCTCTCTGGACACACTGTTTTTCTGCTGAGATGGCCAGGGTGGGTCTTATGTCCCCTCTGCCACTTCCTGTTCTTCCTCTCCCTGTTTAGGCTGACAGACGCCCCCCCCAACTTGTACCCTCACCCCACCCCCCAACAAACTGGGCATGGCTCTGCCCTCTACTGACAGTCGGGCCTGGAGAACTTGCAGCCCCTTCGGGGCAGGCTTCAGACCTGGGGCTCCAGGTGCTCCCGCACCTGCCCGGCCCCTTGCCGTGGCCTTCCCCTGCCTTATAAATACCCCAGCTGCCCCTTCCCAGCCTGCTTGCCTTTCCAGAATGACCCAAATCTCTTCTAAAACTGTAATGATCCTCCCCCAAGAGAAGAGAGGTGCCCCTCATTTTCAGAGGTCACTGGGAGGATCTAGTTGCGGAAGCACTGAGAGGCCTGCTGGTGGGGCCAGGGATCCGGGAGAAGAGGGTAGATGGACGCTCTTGGGATGGGAGAGCTCCCCGGCCCCCGCTGACCACTGTGGGACCTCGCTGCATCTCTGCTCCCTCATCAGCGAGATGAGGGCTGTGATGCGCACTGTGTGGGGTTGGGAGGATTCAGTTATGTTCTGTAACCGGGGAGTTAAAGCACTGTTGCCGAGGAAGGACTTGTGGGCCAGGCCAAGGGCTGGGGAGCTGTCAGAGGAGCAGGGTCACTTCCCGGTTTCAGAAAGTTCAGTCTAGGGGAGCAGGGGGCATGGTGGGCAAGGAGCAAGGCAGGGGGAGCAGAGGCAGTGGCCTGCAGGGAAGAGGCCAAGGAAGAGGCTGGGGGCTGGCTAGGCAGAGGCAGATGGCAAGGCAAGAAGGGATCAGGTAGGATGGAGAGTCAGGAACTGGAATGGGCAGAACATTGTGGCTGGAGACCAGGGATGACTGTCCTCTGGCCCATGTGACTGGGGGTCACAGAAATGTGGTTTCTGAAGGAGCAGCAGGTTCCACGTGTTTGATTAGCCACTGTCCCCCAGACCCTCCGAAATGGAGCGCAGCCCCCTCTGCCCAGAGGGGCACTTGTCCCACTCTCTTTAGTTCTTCCCACGTGGCTCAGTAAGTGTGTGAGTCCCCAGGGGTGGGGAGTGTGACACAAGAAGCCACACTCAGGACATCATTGTGGGATGAAGGAGCCCACCTTTCAACCTTTTTAAAGGAATCCTTCTTCATCCCCTCACCCAGCCACAGTCTAGGGAAAAGAGCACCCCGCCACGCTGCGGGACCCCTCCCTGGATGCCCCAGCTGCCTGGCTTGTGCCCTGAGCCCCCTAGCATCTGTCTGCCCTCAGGACCTACGGTGGCAGTGAGGTCAGGCTGACTGCAAAACTGACATCACAGAAGCCCCCGTTTTAGGGAGCTGACTGCCAGCTCAGGCATCGTCCTGCAGGATGGGCCTGCCTGCCTGGCTAGAAGAGGGCCCTGCCTGGTCGCAGGCACCGGGCTCAGAGGATGCCTCGGCTCCTCGGGGTACCATAGGGAGGGGACCACATGTGGCTGGTCCACCATTGCTTTGCCAGTGCCTCGGGCAGACCTGGCATAGGAGTAGCTATGCAGCAAGGGGGTCACTTCGCCCCGCAGAACCTCAGCTCCGGTGTGGACGGAGCGAGAGGGCCTCCCGTGCAGAACAGCTGTACAGTCATGTGGGGTAATGAACTGCAGGTGCACGGTCTCTCTGGGGCTGTTGGCATACGGCTCGCCGTGCCGGCGGGGGCCAGCTGTGGGAGCCAGAGGAGGGGGACTTGGAGAGCTCCCAGCGTCAGGACACCAAGGGTCTTACTCCCTGAACCTTGAAACATTCACCGGAGGTCTTGGGGTCGAGTCCCACATCGGGGTCCTGGGGTCGAATCCCGCATGGGACTCCCTGTGTGCGGGGAGCCAGCTTCTGCCCCTGCTTCTGCCTGCTGCTCCCCCTGCTGGTTGTGCTCTCTTGTTCTCTGTCAAATAAATAAATAAAATCTTTAAATAAAAAAAAATTGGGGGCACCTGGGTGGCTCAGTTGGTTAAGCAACTGCCTTCGGCTCAGGTCATGATCTTGGAGACCTGGGATCGAGCCCCACATCAGGCTCCCTGCTCGGCGGGAAGCCTGCTTCTCCCTTTCTCACTCCCCCTGCTTGTGTTCCCTCTCTCGCTGTGTTTCTCTCTGTCAAATAAAATCTTTAAAAAAAAAAAAAAATTTTGACCAGCCCTGTCTTGTCCCAGAGTCCTAACTAGGGCACAGTGCATACCAGCCAAGGATAATCTGCACCCCCAAAAAGCAGGGGACCAGACTGGTGCTGTGGTGAGCTTATTTAATGGGGTGCCTGGGGGGCTCAGTCAGTTAAGCCTCCGACTCTTGATCTCAGCTCAGGTCTCATTTCGGGGTCGGGAGTCCGGGCCCCATGTGGGGCTCCACCCTGGGCATGGAGCCTAGTTAACAAGGCTGCCTGAGGATGGAGTCTAGAAGAGTGCAGAGGGTGTGACCCTGGCCTTGAGAGCTCAAGAATGTTGTTGCTGACTCCGGCCTGGACATCTCATCCTCGGCTTCAACTCAGCCTGAGCTCGGCAGAGGTCATTACTGTACAGTATTGTGAGTGCACTAAATGCCGCTGGGTTGTACACTAATTTTATGTGACGCGACCTTGACCTCAAGGTAAAAGAAAAGAGCTGCCACCACTCACCGCGCACCTGTTCTGTGGCGAGAACCACGCAGATGCCTCGTTGGCATTATGGCTGCTCCCTGGGGGCAGCTCTGCAGGGTGGCAGGGGCCCGCCTGGTCTGCAGACAGAAGCCAGCTCGGAAGGGAAGGCCAGGTCAGCTGCTGGTAATGGAATTGAGCTTTCAATGACACTGGGCCCTTTGCTTCGTAGGTAGAGAATGTCCAGGGAAGCTGGTCGCATGAGGCCCCTAGGACGTGGGGCTGGGGCAGGGGAGGCAGATAGATTTTGTCTCCATTGTGTGCCACTTGGGAACCTTTTACATCTTGAACCGTGTGAGTGGTTACCAAAAATTGATAGAAAGTCAAGAAGAAGCATTTTATTTACGAAAATGAAATAAGACACAGTCTCCACAATGTCATGTCAGAAACCAGTACCCTCAGGCCAGGCCAGCTGGATTGCTGGTCCCACTCATCAGATGGGTGGACTGAGCTGAGGCCGCCTCAGTGGTCAGAGGACAGTGGCTCTCCCGGCTTCAGTGGAGCTACTGTGAGAACTAAGTGCCGTGTACTGAGGTATCTGGGGAGGCAGAATTGCAAAGACAGTGTAGTGGAGAGACGCCGGGGTGGCTCAGTTGCTTAAGCAGCTGCCTTTGGCTCAGGTCATGATCCCAGGGTCCTAGGATCGAGCCCCACATCGGGCTCCCTGCTCTGCAGGGAGTCTGCTTCTCCCTCTCCCTCGTGCTCATGCGCTCTCTCTCATAAATAAATAAAATCTAAAAAAACAAGACAGTGTAGTGGTGGTTACCAGTAAGTGCTGTGGGAGGGGAGAATGGGGAGTTAGAGCTGCAGATTTAGACAGTGAAAGTGGGGGCCACCTCGGTGACTCAGTCGTTAAGCATCTGTCTTCGGCTCAGGTCATGATCCTGGGGTCCTGGGATGGAGCCCTACATCAGGCTCCCTGCTTGGCACGAAGCCTGCTTTTCCCTCTCTCACTCCCCCTGCTTGTGTTCTCTCTCTAGCTATGTTTCTCTCTGTCAAATAAATAAATAAAACCTTAAAAAAAAAGAAAAGATGAAGTCGGGGGGGGGGTGCACAACGCTGAGTTGTATTCGATGCTGCTGAGCTGTGCACCACAAAATGGTTAAGATGGCAAATATGCTCATTTTAACATAATTTAAAAAATAAAAAATACAGAGATAAAGTACAGGCAGAAAACACATTAAATGACAAAACGGGACAAGGTAGGTGGCCTTTTGCACCCTGCCAGGCCCTTCTTGGGTGCCCAGAAAGCATCCTTCGTCCTCCTTCCTGGCTCCTCCCGCCCTGGCCCCGCACCACGTGTCCCCTCCCCCCCCCCCCCCCCCCCCCCCCCCCCCCCCCCGCATGCGATGGCCCCCACACTGACTCGTGGTTTCTCCTCCACAGAGAAGGCAACAGATGGCTCCTTGCAGAGCGAGGACTGGGCCCTCAACATGGAGATCTGCGACATCATCAACGAGACAGAGGAAGGGTGAGGCCAGGGGGAGGCCCAGGTGGGGAGAGCTCGGGTGTGGCCAGCTGCTGCCTGGCCAGCCCTCCGCCCGTTGGCCAGCCCCATCCCTCCCTGCCCTGAGGCACATGTAGGACCCGCTGGCAGTGCTGGAGGGCTACAAGCGTCATCTGAGTCCCACCCTAGGCAGCGGTGCTGGCATTTTAGGCATTTGGGAACCAAGATCCCATCCCTCAAGTCTCTCAGTGGCAGCCTGGCCAGCTGGACCTCTGAGAATGTCACCTGGGCCACGTTCTCCTGGGACAAGGCCAGCTGGCAGCCCCGGCACTGGGACATGGCCCTGAGCACCTGTCTGCATTCTGTGGGTCGGAATGGGCGGGGGGACTCCCAGCTTTCTCTGTGATCAAGGACAGACTTTCATTTCCTTAAGATTTCGGTCAGGAGACACTGAGGAGGCAGTGACAGTAAAGCAGGACCGGGAGCCCAGCGGCGTTAGCCTTTGCTGAACGTTTCCAGTGTGCAGGTCACACACCAGGGCCTTGGGTGCTTGATCTCTGACTAGCTGTCACCGACCAACTGTGTGACCCTGGACAAGTCACTGTACCTCCCTAGGTCTTTATCCTCAGAGGAAAAGCTCTTTCAGATTCTTCCAGCAATAAGCCCAAGGTCCTGAGGGGAGCAGAGAAGGAAAGCAGGGTCACTGTCCTTCTCAGGAAAACCCAGACAGGACGGGATGTGGTGTGAAGGCCACAGTGATCAGGAAGGATGGCCTGACAAGGCATTTGTTCAGAAAAATCAGAATCAAAGGCTGCAGCAGACCTTTCACTTCCGTCTCCATTTCTCACTGGAATAATCCAGTTGGCCTGCGAGGTCCCTCTCAGCCTGGCAGTGCTCCGTGGGGAGAGCGGTCAGCTGGAATCACGCAGCTCCAGCATCCCCAGTGCTGCTCAGTGGGCTTGCCAGGCAGCTGGGAGGGGATGCTGGCACCACCCTGGGCCTCCTGCAAGTAAGCTGCAGAGTGGTGGGTGGATGACAGTGGCAGGACCACCACGATCAAAGTTGGAGGGCAGAAATGCCCACAGATCCCCAGAGAAGGCTTGAGGGTTTCACGGGCGTCCTCGGGGAAGCAAGTCCCTGTTCGCTTATAAATGCGGGTAGAACTGGGGCTTGTGCATGTCTGGGGTCAGGTGCCTGCTAGTGATTTGGCCACTTCCTGTGTTAAGGCGCTGCGGGGGGCACTAGGGACCCAGCCATGAGCAAAGTCGATGTGACCCTTAGCCTCACCAAGCTTGTCATCTAAACCTGAGTCTCTGGTCTACCCCCCATCGCGCTGTGGCCTCCTTGTCATCCGCCCTGTGCTCCTAGCCAGTTACTAAACACAAGGGTCCCACAGAAGCAGCACATAGGCCGGGATCTCTGATTCTCGATGCCATGCCCTTTCTCTGGGTCACTCTGGGAGAGGTAGAGATAAGTCCCTTTAGAGAGCTGGAGGTGAGGAGTCCTGAGGGTGAGGAGGGGCCGCAGGGCATCGGGATAAAAACTGCCCACGCACTTCCATACAAGGGCCTATCCTGTCAGGGACCAGGGTGTCCCCTCCGTCACCGCCTTAATAGGCCTCCATGGCGCCCCCCCCCACCTGCCTGCCGCCTTCATTCGTGTTGGGGGACCCGTGTTAGGGTTCCTGCCTTTCCCAACCTCCTCTTGGCGGGGTCAACACTGGATAGAAAGATGTCTGGCCGACAGCAGAACATGCCCCAGCGGCCACTCCCCGGCCCAGGAAATGTTGCTCAGGGTCCTGTATCGAGCTGGGCTCTGGGGAGGGAGAGTGTTAGAAGGAGACCCCATCCCCGCCCTCTCAGAAGCGGCTTCTTTAGCCGGGCCACCCCGGCTGGGTGCCATGTGGCAGTGCATGCCAGGGAAACGGGGGACTGGGAAAGAGTTGTGGGCGAGGCGGATTTCGCCCTGCCTTCACCAGGTAGACTTGGAAGTTGGGGGCCACAAAGGCTTTTAGGCCAGAGCAGTCAGGACGACATGGGGTTCAGCTGTCCAGTGCTGAAGGGCAGGATGCAGGGGTGAGGCAGGATGGGCAACAGATGGGGCAGGGGGAGCAGGCGGCCACCAAGGCTTTCCGGGGCCTCCCTCCCTGCACTTAGGTGTATCCACCCTCCCTGCCATCCGCTGGGCCTCTTCAGCCTCTCCCTCTGCCTCGCCACACCGCCTCCGTTCAGTTCCTCCCTCCTCCGCCAGAACCACTTCCCTGCTCCTCGCAGCTGGCTCCATCTCGTCCTTCACACCCAGTTGTGATGCCCCCTCGTCGGGGAGGACTCCCCTGAGCCCCCTTCCCTGACACCCCCCCACTCCGACTGCAGGCCCCTCTTCTTTCCCACGTTGATGTGGGTCCCCCTGGAGCACAAGGCCCAGCACAGCGCGGGCACTTGTGGCTACTTAGCGAAGAGAAGGATGAGTGGAGAGAGGAAGTGGCCAGGGTGGGGCACTGGGACTCTGTGCCGGCAGCTGCTGGTTCTTAAACCTCAGTCTGGGCACTCCTGGGGGCCTCCCAGAGGGCTTGGTTCAGGCAGGGTTCGAGGGTGGGATCCCAGGGTTTTGCTTCTTGGGGGGGGTTGCATTTTTAACATATCCTCACACCTCCCCACAAGGGGATTCTGGTGCTGGGGGTCCAGGGTCCACACAGAGAATCTCTGCCAAGTATTTATGATCTACTGAGGACGTTGGTGGGGCAGGCAGCTGTGATTAGAACCCATGGGTTCGACAGGAAACAGGACCCAGGGAAGACAGATAAATAAAAGGCATCCCCGTGTCCCAGTGCCCACTGATCTTAAGTAGGCAGCCCCGCGTGTTGGATAAGAAGGTTCCATTCTTCAGCCCATCCTTCCTTTTGTCCTTCTGCCCAGTCCCAAAGATGCCTTCCGAGCAGTGAAGAAGAGAATCGTGGGGAATAAGAACTTCCACGAGGTGATGCTAGCTCTCACGGTGAGTGCCCCACCCATCTGTCCATCCAGGCCCAGCAGGACCGCAGCCACCCTGCAGCTCCTCTCCCAAGGGCCGAGAAGGAAAGGGCTGTGGGCAGAGCGCTGTCCTGTCTACCGTGCCGGCAGACACGGAGAGCGGGGGGCCATGTAGGCGTGGGGAGCATACGCACGGGGGCCCACAACCCTCCAGAACCAGACGTGGAGAGCTTGCGCCAGAGGACCTGCCAGTGACACCGAAGTTCAGTGAAGCCAGACGCCGGCAGGGCGCAAAGCCTGGCCGGCCACACTGGGTGCTCCTGGCTGACACTCGGGACCTTGAAAAATGAACGTAAAGCAAATGCCAGCAGCTGAGGACAAGCCGGGCGGGAGTGGGCATCCTGGTTGCCGGAGGAGTTGGGCTGGGATGGACACGAGAGCAGGG
Source organism: Spilogale gracilis (assembly GCA_004023965.1). Classification (NCBI taxonomy): domain Eukaryota; kingdom Metazoa; phylum Chordata; class Mammalia; order Carnivora; family Mephitidae; genus Spilogale; species Spilogale gracilis. Next base: position 90,657 of record PITA01000385.1, on the reverse strand, counting down.
CTTGCTTGCATCCGGGAATCCAGCTCCCTAGAGCACCTCCTGCCGGGGAGTGGGAGCAGGAGCCGGGAAGGAAACTCAGCGCCTTTTTTTCTGGGGCTGCAGGGTCACCATAGGATTATGAACATTCACTTTGGTTTCCACTTAGAGAGCTACCTTCCCTCTGGGCCGCGGTCCCCTCAGAAACAGCATCAGGGCAGGCTTCCATGGGCACTGAGGCCATTCTGGGGGGGCGGCCTGGGGGAGGCGCTAGCCAGCACACCAGCCCCCAAATCAGGGCACTGTCCCCCGTTCTCCGTGTTCCAGGGTCTCACTTGAGGGAGCCCCGCCCCGACTCAGCCTGTCCTCCGGGATGGAGGCAGAGTGCGAGGGTGGGGGTTCCTGGACACCCCCGGTCCGCGGATGGGCGCTCACGGGCACCTCCTGGCCTCCAGGTCTTAGAAACCTGTGTTAAGAACTGCGGGCACCGCTTCCACCTGCTGGTGGCCAGCCAGGACTTTGTGGAGGGTGTGCTGGTGAGGACTATCCTGCCCAAGAACAACCCGCCCACCATCGTGCACGACAAGGTGCTCAGCCTCATCCAGGTGAGTGCGGACGGGCACTCCGGGCCGAGCTCTGGGCCCTGGCCGGGGAGAAAGGCGCCCTCGCCATTCGCTGCTCTGTGTCCTTTTGCTTCCATCTGTTTCTCGCGCGGGGCCGTCTTGGTCATCCACTGACTGGAGGTTTTGAGTCTGGGGAGGCCTGGCTCGGTGGGGGGCTCTCCAGGCACTGGCAAGTCAGTGAGGGAGTTTCTGCTCTCCACGCGGGTGGGCAGGCCCACAGGGGAGCTGGTGAGCCGTGGTTACCGGCCGTGTCCCCTTGTCCCCTCTCAGTCCTGGGCTGACGCGTTCCGCAGCTCGCCCGACTTGACAGGTGTGGTGGCCGTCTACGAGGACCTGCGGAGGAAGGGCCTGGAGTTCCCGATGACTGACTTGGACATGCTGTCCCCCATCCACACACCCCAGAGGGTGAGGACACGCAGCCGGTGGGAGCAGTGGGGAAGGGGAAGCTGCCTCCACCCTAATCAGCCTCACTGATCTTGTTTTCTACCTTCTAGACCGTGTTCAGCTCAGAGGCGGCATCAGGGCAGAATTCTGTGGGCACAGACGGTAGCCATGGGGGAGACTCCACCCAGCACACCGCCCCTCTGCCTGTCCCGGCCACGCTCCCCAGCGACACCTCCATCACACCAACCCCTGAGCAGGTAAACAAGCCTGAGTCAGAGCCACATGGGTCAGGGAAGGCCCCTACATTACTGTTCTCATAGCAGCCCCGCGGGGTATGTATCATTCTTCCTGTTTCAGAGATGAGGCTTAGATAAGCTCACTTGCCCAGAGTCACACACAGCTCATCAGAGATGGTGGGACTCAGGCTCAGGTCTGCCTGCCTCCCAGCAGCCTCTGTCCTGCACCTCAGCTAGCCGTTCTCCAAACTGTGGTCCACGGAGCCCTTCAGGCAGTACCCCAGAGCGGGTGGGGTGGGGAGTGCCCAGCAGGTGGCCTCTTCAACAACAGCATCTCTATTTTCTTTGTGGGGTTCCTTTCTGTGCTCAAATAAATTCCATCTGAACAAAGACTCTGGCTAAATACAGTTTTAAACCATGTGCACACACAAAGAATTTTAAACCTTTTGCACCATGATCCTTCCCACCAAGCGGCAAGAAGAAGGTTGAGGTGTAGTGTGAGATTCAGGGGCTGGGGGCTGGGGCACGTCTTCCCAGGGCTCTCTCACTAGGTTTGCAGGCTTACCCACCAGAGAGAGACTCATGGCCACTGACTTAGCTTTTCTCGGTTTCTTCTGCCAGGGCTGGGGGAGCAAGGCCACCTACAGAGTCTGCCCACCCCAACAAGGGGTGTCTGCCTCCATGGCCAGCATGTACTGGGTGTGGGCTAGTTTTGTTTGTTTGTTTGTTTAAGTAATCGCTACGAGGGGCTCAAATTCACAACCCTGAGATCAAGAGTGGCACGCTCTTCCCGCTGAGCCCGCCAGGCGCCCCAGTGCACTCTCATTTTAGCCCCCAGGCTGTTGGGATGCAGGTCGAGGCCTTGCATGGTTGGGGTGCCCACTTTTGAGGCATGTGAAGAACTTCAGAGCCATCCTTTCAGCTAAGAGTGAAAGCTTAGCTGGTCAAGGTACTGGAGAGAAACACAGGTGTGTGATAGAAACAAAGGGAAACTTGACCTTCCGAAGCACACCTGCTGAGCTCCTTCACTGTCCCCATTTGGATTTATGAACACACCTGCCAGCAGCCCTTCCCTCCCCATCCTATCTGAAGAGAGACTTCCGTATTCGATACCTTATAGCAAGTTATAAAATCACCTCCCAGAGTTACAGTATCACTAGAAAGTTTTCCTGACTGGACAGATGATTAAAGACATCTAAAAATTGTAAAACCACTGTGTGATCCAAATTTTATGTGACCAGGTTATGATTTTAACCAGTTTGCCTGAAGTCTAGCATCTGCGTGGATTAAGACTGATTACATCCAGTGCTAGAAGACTCTTGCAAAACCAAACGGAGTAAGAGTGAATCTCCAGCGCCCCTTTCATCTCCTGGGGTGTGTTAAAGCTTTCAGGCCCACGGTGAGATCACTCCCAGACTCCGCTGTAATTAGGTCCCATCTGACCCGGACACGCTGGGCTTGTGGTCAGTAGTTTTTCTGCTCATTTATACCAAGAGTGTTCATTAGATAGGCCAAACACACCAGACGGTGTTGGTGAGCTGCGGGGTATGAGTGCTGCCTATGTCTGTACCCCCATTTCTTCTCCTGTAAAGGCTGGGATAAGGATAGATGTCCCAGGGCAAAGGGTTCTCTGTCCAGATTAATTTTAGAACTTCCACACTGATCGCTTCCTGGACATTCAGTGTCCGCAGCGCTTCCGAGGAGACCAGGCACCCCACAGAGCCCCACAGCATAAGACCCCTCACCACCTCCCCTGTGTGGAGACACTGATTTACACCGAGTCCCCAAGCCAAGACCTTGGAGTCCTTTGATCACTGAAAACCTGCCACCGTCTTTTGAACCAGTGATAAATCTCAGTGTCATCCTCAAGGTGGGGAGTGACACTGGGGCTCATGCTCAGAAGAGCCCAGGACACTGAAACAGACCAGGAGAAGCAGGCCAAGAGCAGGCCAAAACCCCGTCCTCACTGGATAGGATGGGGGAGTAAGATCCTGCCGTCCTAGGAGACAGATCCTGTCCCCCTAGGGAGGGAAGCGGGCCTGCTGTGTCTCCCCCACCCCCCCTCCGTGGTAGGGAGCTGCCCTCCAGGGCCTTGTTAGCTGCCGCCGGGGACCCAGGAGATGCTGGCGCCCTCCAACCCTACTCTGTGGTGCATTAAGTCTCAGCTCCGCCGCTTTTGGCCTTCCCTGAACCAGGCTCCCCAGTGTGGAGATGATAACGGTTGGTAGCACCTCTGTGGGGAGGAGGGGGCTCGGGGGTGGGGATAGCCCACCGCAGGCCTCTTAGCACAGGGCTGTGGCTCGGGAGCCTAGAGGCTACTGGCAGTGGGCTCCTCTGGCTGCCCCCACCCCCTGTCCCAGCTCCCGACACCAGGCTCTCCTTGCAATGGTGGCCCTGGACCCCTGGCTTAGCTCACCAGGGCCGCCGGTGTGTTTCAGATCGCGAAGCTGCGCAGCGAGCTCGAGATGGTGAGTGGGAACGTGAGGGTGATGTCGGAGATGCTGACGGAGCTGGTGCCCACGCGGGCAGAGCCTGCAGACCTGGAGCTGCTGCAGGTGAGCAGGCAGCCATCCGTCCCCAGGTGACTTCTCACACGTTCGCCCACGCGCGTTCCTCCTCTGGCCACGCTGCAGTTTTCACCACTTATGGGAACTCCAGGGTCACAGTGGGAGAGGAACTTTGGACACCATCACCTTGGAATTTAGGGCTCTAGCATTTTCTGGTTTGAACAGAATAGCTCCTCTTGCCTCAATTTCCTCATCTGTAAGATTGTTCTGGTTCCCCCCTTTCAGAGTACAGAGCTTAGCAGGCCAGTGTGGGAGCAGCACTGGCTTTGGGAGGAGAGGGCAGCTGGTCTCAGGGCCGGCGGGAGCCATGGGTTTTCACTCCCAAGTGTCAACATGATATTCCCACAGTCCCATCCCCAGCAAGGGACCCCCAAAGGCCCAACCCTTCCTGTGGAGGTCAGTTCATAGGAGTACCAAGAAAGCTGGGGGACCCCAAGGCCCAGGAGTCACCAGTTGTGAGTGATTGGGTGTTCATGGTGACAGCACGCCAGTAGGGAGCACTTCTGGTGCACCGGGCGCTGATGAAGACCCTTGGTCTGCATTCATTCACCTAATCCACACCACACCCTACAAGAGGTAGGTACTGTCATTATCCCCATTTTCTAGATCAGCAGACTGAGGCGAAGGGAGGGCATGTAATGTGCCCAGAGTCACGTGGCTGGTAAGCAGCAGAGCTGGAATTTGAACCCGGGAGCCTGGCTGCAGCTGCTGCCTGTGTGCTCTTCAGAGGGGTGGGCAAGGGAGTGGGAACAAAGCCACAAGTGTGCCGGCCACAGGAGGAAGAGAAGGGAAGCCCACAGGGTGTCGAAAGTCACTCGGGCCCGCCCTGCCCCACAATAAAGGCAGATGAGGAAATTCTAGGAGGGGCTGGGTAACAGGGTCCAAAAGAGAACCAGAATCAGTGTGGGGCAATGTCCGGTCTTCATGGTGCCTGCAGAAGAGTGCCGACTGCTGTTTGCTCCTTGAGACCATGACTCAGGCACCTGTCCGCCCAGCAGCTGGTACCGGAACAAAGAAAGAGTCCGTCTTACAAATGAAAAGCTTACATTGCTTTGGCTTTGGGGTTTTTTTCTCTTTCCCCAAATGAGTTTAAATATATAATTTACTGATTAAAAGTCAGTCAGTGACGTAGGGACTACGTGCAGTGTGGGATCCTGGAGCGGAAGGACATTAGTGGGAGTGCAGCGAGGCTGAGCGTCCGGGGTTGAGTTCGTCGCGTTAGGTCCGTGTTAATGTCTTCATCTTGGCGAACGCCAAACTGACGAGAAGCTGAGTGAAGGGTTTTATTGTTGTTGTTTTTGTTTGTTTGTTTAAAGATTTTTATTTATTTGACACACAGAGAGATCACGGGCAGGCAGAGAGGCAAACAGAGAGAAGAGGAAACAGGCTCCCTTCTGAGCAGAGAGCCCGATGCGGGCCTCGATTCCAGGACCCCAAGATCATGACCTGAGCCGAAGGCAGAGGCTTTAACCCACTGAGTCACCCAGGCGCCTCCTGAGTGAAGGATTTACTAGATCTTTTTTTTTCTAAAGATTTTATTTATTTGAGAGAGAGAGTGAGTGAGAGAGAGCATGAGAGGGGAGAAGGTCAGAGGGAGAAGCAGACTCCCCACAGAGCTGGGAGCCGGATGTGGGATTCTGTCTCGGGACTCCAGGATCGTGACCCGAGCTAAAGGCAGTGACTTAACCAACTGAGCCACCCACGCGCCCACTAGATCTACTATCTTGGCAACTTTTCTGCAAATCTAAAATTATTCCAAATTAAAAAGTATTTAAAAAGAAATTAGGGGAGGGGCACTGGGTGGCTCATTCAGTTAAGCGTCTGCCTTTGGCTCAGGTCATGATCTCAGGATCCTAGTATCGAGCCCTGTGTAGGGCTCCGTGCTCCTCGGGGAACCCGCTTCTCCCTCTGCCTCTGTCCCTCCCCATAGCTCATGCTCTGGCTCCCACATGTGCTTGTGCATTCTTGCTCTCTCTAGCTCTATCTCAAATAAAATCTTTTTTAAAAATTAGAGAAAATAATGAGGGAAAATATCAAAATCAGGGTTTGCAGATAATAGCTGGAGAGGTCTGGTTCAGTTTTTTTTTATGTTTTGGTTACGAAAAGATCCCAGTCACCCAGAGAAGTTGCAGTGTGTTCCACCGGCCTCTTGCACTGTTGGCCTCCCCCGATCAGAGGCGGCAGCGGGAGGCCCATGCACAGCCCAGTGAAGCCAGCTGGACGGTCTCGCGGGAGGCTTGTCTGCCGTGTGCTCAGTGCTGGTGTAGGACCCTGGAGGTGGGATCCAGGGCTGTTTGTGGAACCCCGACGGCTATTTGGAAACCCAGGCACAGAGGCTGGAGCCCGGCGCCCACCTCACTCTGGGCCCAGGAGCCGTGGCCATCTCTCCTCCTCCCCCCGTAGGAGCTCAGCCGGACGTGCCGAGCCATGCAGCAGCGGGTCCTGGAGCTCATCCCCCGAATCGCCAATGAGCAGCTCACCGAGGAGCTGCTCATCGTCAATGACAACCTCAACAACGTGTTCCTGCGCCACGAACGGTAGCCCGCCGCCTCCCCCAGCCTCTGGCCAGCTGCCTCAGTCCCAGCCTGCCCCCTCCCCTGGCTCCCTGCAGCTTCTGACCTCCTCCCGCCTCCCTCTCAGACACCAGGCCGCCTGCCATTCGCTCTCTTCTTCCCCGGTGGGCATGAGCTTCGCGCAGCCTGCCTCTTCATGCACCTGTCCTCTCCCTCGCTGGAGCGTGCCCTGCCACTGCACCCCTGCACGCGGGCTGCTCTGTCCTAGCAGGCTTGGCCGCTGCCTGGCTCTGGGGCTGTGGGCCGGTTACTTGACTTAACAGTGGCTCTTTGACTCTTTGCATGCTATGCAAGCTCAAGCAGGAAGAGAGTTCACGAGAATAGCCTTTATGGACAGGAGAGCTTTCCAAATCCAGAGGAGTCAAATAGCAAGTCCTGCAAAGCAGGGAAGAGAGATCCCAGGATGGCTTCGGGGTCTGGGGGCAGAAACTCCTGGACCATGTCGCCAGGGTGTGGCCATCAGGAAATGGGCCCCAGACACCTGCCCACTTTCTGTCATTCTGTTCAAGAGTCAACTGTCCAGGAGAAACGGGTTTGCTCCGCTTTGTCAATGGTGCAGGGAAGCGGGCCCCTTGCAGGCGGTTGCACCAGGACTCCAGGAAATGGGGGAAGAGTAGCTCGCCAGGGGGCACTCAGGCGCTATTACCAAAGAAGGGAGAAGGGGTGCTGGGCTGTCTGTGCCCCGGGGGATAGCTGAGAGTCCGCGCAGTGCTACCCGTAAGCACGAAGCGACCAGGGGTGTCTGTCTGGGTCAAGACGCAGTTATCCAGCCTTCTCCAGCCTTTGTTCATTTCCTGTCTCAGCAGCACAGACACCGAGTGATTCTGAGTCAGTCGAGAGTAGGGGAAGGGAGGGGTGGCCTGAGGGGGGCCATGTCCGCCTGGTCCTTCCTGCTCCCTGGCCCAGTGGAATAGAAGAGCCGCTTTCTGCCATTGTGGGGTGTAGCCTGAGGTGGCTGACTAGGCCTGCACATGCCTGCTGCCTCCTACTTCACGGTCCTGCTCATAGTCAGGGTCTTGGCTAGATCCTCCTGTCTGGGAGGCAGGTCCCGCTGTCAGCCCCTTGTAATAGACAAGGAGGCTGAGGTTCAGAAGTGACGTGCCCACGGTCCCTAATAAATCACAGGGCCAGGCCTCAGCAGACCACGGCCTTCTCCAGCCGCCTCAGCAGCCCAAAGGCTAGGCAGAGGCCAGTCCCAGCGGCCCCAGGAAGCCACATATGAGATGCGTGTCTTCTGACACCCGGAGAGCCACTGACATGTGCACACAAGTGTGTAAGCAAGTCTCTGAACACGCTTAATGAAACAGCACTTAGCTTTGCCATATGCCGTGCAACCCCATTTTCCGCTCTGTTCTAGCCTACTCCTATTTGTTCCTTTACTGCTGGTTGTGACAAGAGGCCAGATAATTGATCTGATGGGGGCGATGTGAAGGAGGGGCACCGCTAACAGTTCCCCAGGGACAGCAGGCATAAATTGGATCAGTTGCCCTAATCGTGGCTCACCACCGTGGATTTGGAGGTCAGCAGCATGAAGAGCTCTGCCTGGCCTGTGCCAAGGGGCCTATCTCTCTGACCTGGCTTGTTTCTGTCTTCATAGGTTTGAACGGTTCCGAAAAGGCCAGACGGGCAAGGTAAAGGCGCTTTTCTGGGACCAGATCATGCCCGTGTTGATGGGAAGGAGGAGGAAGGCTGTGCTCACCTCCCTCCCCGGCCATCCTGCGTGGGATGTGCCTTTTTATCCCGGCCCCTGAGAGCAATCCCCTTCTCACTTTTTCTGTCACTGTTCCTTTAAGGTAACTAAGGAGGCTCTGCCAGCAGCCGAAGCCCCAGGGTCTCCCAAACCTCCCAGTGGGCCGGGGGGCGCATGGAGCTGGAGGCCGAGGCTGGGCGGGGCTGACTCCCTGAGTCCCAGTCGTAGTTGCTGGGGCCCTTGGGACCTTGAGCAGCCATGGCGTCTCCCTTCTCCCCAGGCCCCACAAGAGGCCGAGGCGGCGGCTGACTTGATCGACATGGGCCCTGAGCAGGCGGCCACCGGCAGCGACATAGGCCCTGAGCGGGCGGCCACCGGCAGCCTCTCGTCCCAGCTGGCGGGAATGAGTAAGTGCCATGTGGGGGTTCGCCGAGGGCATGTTACGGTGCTGTGGGCTCCCCTGCAGTTTGGGGGTGCCCTCCTGATAGACTTTTGGAGCTGAAGTGCCCACCGCAAAACAGCTGCCCAGACCTCACCTCGCAGGGCTGAACCCCACCGCGCAGTTGGGTACCCAGGACTGAGCACATGGGGCTCCCCCGCACAGCCCGCAGCTCCTAAGCACCGTCGGACCTCAGAAGCCAGTGCTCTGTGGTCGCCCCTCAACACTGAGTTCTCTGTGACCTGAATGATCCGGGCAAGCTTAGGCTAATCACTTGAATGTCCCATGTCCCCTTCGCTCCTGTGTAATGGGCAGGAGTGGACCCTTACTCACAGGTCGCCTCAAGGACTGGCTAATAAGCACACACGTGGGGGGCTTAGACCAGCGCTGGACAGGGGGTGCGCGTCCCTGACACGCCAGCAGGCACCGTCACCGTCGCTGTGATTAGTTTCCCTACTGCTGGCTGCCCACGAGCCAAGCCCAAGGAAGTGATCGAGAGCCCGTCTGAACCGCTGCTGCTAAGCTGTCTATCACTCGCCCGCCACTCAGCCACGTCCTGCCCCCAAAGTGCCGGCACTCCAGAATCCTCCCCGGGCCTGGCTGCTCGGCCACTGCTCAGTGCCCAGGAACAGGTGGCGGGCCCTTCATGTGCCTTTCTGTCCCTGCAGACCTGGGCTCTAGCAGCGTGCGGGCTGGTCTGCAGTCTCTAGAGGCCTCTAGCCAACTGGAAGGCGAGTTCGACATGTTTGCGCTGACCCGCGGCAGCTCTCTGGCTGACCAACGGAAAGAGTGAGTGGCCTGGCCCCAGCCTGTCCCGCACGGTTCCAGCTGCCCCCTCTCTGGGCCCCCTCGGGATGGCAGAGTTCCTACCCCCTATATCAGTCCCTCATGGCCCGGACAGTCCTGCAGCCGAGAGGCCGCCTTCATGCCCCGAAGGCAGTCCTGGGTGAGGGAAGGGGAGCCCCGTGGTCCGATGAGCAGTATGCGCCAGAATCTTGCATAATCTGATCAGAGGAGGATGCCAAGTCAGGCCGTTGATGCACAGCAGCACTAGATTGAGAGCCCAGGGCTGTTGGTTCCAAAACCGTCCCTATCCTGACCCCCTCCCACTGCACCAGCTGCACACCAAGTCCTCTGGTCAGGCAGGGAGGAGCCCTGATAAAACCTTAGGGACCTGTCTACTCACTTCTCATGGTTCCTAGCCACGTCTAACTGTCCCCCAAAGTCCCTATTGCTCCACCCGGATCTGATTCCTCTGCACCAGAGCTGGGGTTCTGCTCTTTCCTGGGGACAGCATTTGCACGGAGGTGCTTTCAGCCAAGCTCAGCCCTTTGCTTCAGCTTCTCAAGCCTGGCCCCATAGAGGCTTGTCAAGGGAAGCCGTTTGCTTGGTATTTTCAGCCCTTGGCTCAGGACCCAGGACTGAGCTATTGGCAGCCAGGATTTACAGCGAGGAAAGCTCTGGATTAAGCGATCCCCTCAGCAGTTGCCCCTGGCTCCCCAGTGGTCATTCTGGTCATTTGAATGACCTTTGGCCTCTCCACCGTGCCCCATCTTTGGGAAGGAACGGTCAGTGCACCTCTGAGGGCCCAGGGGTGCCCTTCCCACACCACATCCAGGTCAGATCTGATAGGCCGCAGCCAGCCCGGCTCCATGGGGTTGCTCAGCCCTGCCCGCTGACCAGAGGCAGCCTGGGCTCTGAGCTGCGTCTTTAGTCTGGGCAGTCTGCACACCCAGGCTCTGGTGCTCGGGGACCAGCAGCTCAAGGTTGCCATGGAGTCTGGGGCACCGTGAGGCCGCTGTGCATGTGGAAGCTAATGAGTGCAGTGGGATTTGCAGCAGGAGGGTGGCCTGCCTGCCAGGCCCCAGTGGGCATCACGCTGGCCATGCCGGAGAGTCCCTGGCACTTGGCCTGGCCCGCCTGCCTGGCTGAGCCTGGCTGTTGTGCCATCGCTCCTCTGGGGAGCAGTGCCCTGGGGGGGGCAGGAGAAAGCGTACCAGGCGCCTGCTCTCCAAAGCCCGTAGTCTCACGGGGAGTAAGATGCGCAGACCCCCGCCGTGCCATGCTAACCACGGTCCTGGAGGGCATGCCAGGCTCTGTGGATGCACACGTGGTGGCTAACAGTTCTGCGGACAGTGCTCAGGGCTGGACCTCGAGGATGAGCGGCAGGAAGTCCGTTTCAGGTGATAGGAACAGTGTGTGCAAAGACTCAGAGGCGGGGAGAACATGAGATGCAGGGAGGATAGCACGTCCTGTACCTTCTCGGGTCACGGGTTCTCCTGCAGGCCCTCCCTGGGGACTGGTTTCCATCCCAGCAGAAGGCCGCCCATGGGGAGGACAGTGCCCTGGCATCGGGTTCCTCTTTTCCTTTGTCCTGCTTGGGAGGCTGTCCCTTAGGCCCCCACCTGATCTTCTAGCCCTGACTAGCCTTTGGACTCACTTCCTCTCCCTGTCACCCGGGGTCTTGAATCTTCGAAGGCTTTTCTGTCCATCAGGTATCTGGCCCACACCTCTGCCTGCCTGCCTCCTCCTGTCGTCTTCTTTTTTTTTTTTAAGATTTTATTTATTTACTTGACAGAACACAAGCAAGGGGAGGGGCAGAGAGAGAAGCAGCCCCCTGGCTGAGCTGGGAACCCAGTGCAGGGCTCGATCCCAGGACCCTAGATCAGGACCTGAGCTGAAGGCAGATACTTAACCAGCTGAGCCACCCAGGCGCCCCCTAGCACCTCTTTCCCTCTAACCTGTGCCAGCTCTGCATCCGTTTACCAGGGAGCCAGCTCCTGGGTAGCCCCTCTCTTTCTGCTTCAGCCCCAAACTGCAGTTGGCACGATCATGCCCTCTCCAGCTGACCAGGCCTTCTCATTTGGGGTACCAAGGAGAGCAACAGGAAGCATCGGGATGAGCCAGACTTGGGGCACCTTAGCCAGGCTTTGCCAGAAGTGGGGTGTTCTTCCTCACCTTCTTTTTTATCCTCATCCTGGCACACAGTCCACTTCCTCCCTAGTTTCCCTGTCATCCAAGTGGCCCCGGGTCCAGTCCCTGTCCCCCAGCCTCCCCACAACCCTCTAGGGGATCCGCTCCCCATGCCTCTGCTGGGTGTGGGGCAGTGGACACCAGGCCCAGCATCTATGGCTAGGAGTGGGCCTGTGGGCTTCTTCTGTTGGGGGCATCTTCAGCCCTCCCCTGCTGCAGGTGTGACCCTAGGGACAGCCAGGCTTCTTCCACAGGGCCGGGTAGCTTGGAGAGACATGGAAAATAAGAGGTAGGAGACATAATTAGGAAAGAACATCTCATTCTTTTGAGTGAAGAAAAGGATTGGTTTCTGTATGTTCCTAGGGCTGACCTGCCATATTCTACCTTGTTCCATAACACACCTGCTGTGTCTCAGAGGGAGAGCGACAGGGCTCCTTCCATAGCCTGAGCCGACAGGCCTTCCCTGGGGCAGGACGCATGGCCCAGTCTCAGCCGTCACTTCCTCCTCACCAGCTCTCACTGCCCAGGTGTAGCCAAGGATACTAAGCTACCCTCCAGAAGGGCCTGAGCACACCACCTGCCCCCCAGCTTTCCATTTGGCTCCTGCTCTGTCCTGAAGATAGGCCACAGCCCCCCGGGGGACGGGAGCCATGTCACTGGGGGCTGTACCAGCTAACAATGACACTCTCCTGGCTAACTCCATACCCCACCGGAGGGAGCGGACGGCAGTGCCATCTAACGGCTGCCTGGGAATTTGGAGGTCTCGTTCAGTATGGTGAGGAAGCGTTGGAGCACCCCGGTCCCAGGAAGGCCATTTGGCATTGCAAGGGTTTCATTTGATGGGTCGCAGTTCCTGAAGCCTCGCCTTGGCCTGCCCCTAAGTGCAGGGCTTTCCCTCAATGACTGATCGTCCAGGGCACTTCTTCCCTCAAAACCGGAGTGCGCTGGTGCCAAGGCCTCCCCTCCTTCAGCGGACATTCAGAGGGAGCACTGCTCTTTCCCAGAGTTGGGGCCGCATCCCCAAGCCTTCCTCTGTGTCCCCCTGAGACACAGACACAGTAGACAGTCTCTGGGTGCTCAGCCCCTGCCCCCAGTGCCCCGCCCGGCTGGCCGGCGTCCCCCAGGACAGTCAGAGGCCCCTCCACCGTGCTGCCAGGCAGGGCCGGGCAGAGAAGCCATGCGGGCTGTTACCCCAGCCAGCCATCTGCCCGGCTCTATCAGCAGCAGAAGGGAACTCCCCACCCAGGGCAGCCCTTACACAGAACCATGATTTGTTCCATTACAAAGTGGAAGCTGCGCCAAGAGGGGTTGGAGATGGGAATTCTCCATGGACGTGGGGGCACGGGCACTGTTTCACAGCCCTGGAGTTGGGCCGGACCTGTCAAGAGCCACTGGCAAGCTTGGCCTTGGCCGTGGCCCAGCACCACTCAGCATCACTTCAGCCTCCTGGCTGCCTGTCACGGTCACACATCTGAGCGAGGTGTGCCCTCCCAGGCGGGCCTGCAAAGTCGGAGCCCTTCCTGGGGCCTGAGCCACTCTCTCCCCAGCTGTGACCCAGGTCCACCCAGGATGGGGGTCTAGCCCATCCCCACACACCCCTGCATCCCACCATGCCTGGTACAGCCAGGGTAGCATTCACGGCGGTGGCGGCCTCTGTGTTTCAGGGTGAAATACGAAGCCCCCCAAGCAACAGATGGTCTGGCGGGAGCCCTGGGTGCCCGACATCAGAACACTGGAGCGGTAAGCAGGGGGTCTTGCTGTTATCTTGCCCAAAAGGAAGGCCAGGGAACGCTTGCCCACCAGTCCCCGCCGTGTGCTGGACCCTCGGCCACTCGGGTGGTAATTCCCATCTCAGGTGAGCACTCTCGAGAGGTCAGATTATCTGCCTGAGTTCACCTGGTGAGGAAGCGTTGGAGCAGGAACTCAGACAGACCTGGTCTGGGCTGGGGAGCTGGACTCCCCCAGCCTGGGATCCCGTCCCGGCGCCATGGCTCCCTGGTAACTAGCACTTCCTAAGCACCTCATCCATGCCAGAGTCCTTCTCTCCATCCCCCGTTTCATCCCCACAGCAGCCTGGCCAGTAGGCACCGGGGAGGAGGGAAGCCAGGTCGGGGAAGTAACCTGGCCAAACTACACTGTAGTAAGGGCTGAGCCAGACTGCAGTCCCTGTGTCCCCAGGCCTCCCGCGAGGTCCTCACACTGAGGAAGGGAGCCCCCAGCTTTGTGGCAGAGCCCACTGCTTGTGGCACGGAGCCACGGCCCCCAAGCGCAGCAGCCTAGCCTAGCCATCTCCACACACCCCCGCGCTCTGGAACTTCTATACCCCGGCCAACGTGAGCTCTGAGTCTGCAGAGGCTGGCTGCCCCCGGCCCTGATGGCCGGCCCCGCCCTGGGCTTCAGGTACTCTTCTGTCCGATGCCTCTGAGCAGGAAAAGCCTGCCCTGATTGCAGCCTGCCCTCCAGCCCCGCGCCTCCACAGCACCCCTGGCGTGTGGCCGCAGGGCGGTCCCTTCTGTCCTCACGTCCGGGCACCAGCTATTTGGAGCTGCCACCTGCCCCCTGCCGAGCCTAGTGGCCCGTATCGCCCTTGCCCGCAGCCCAGCACAGCATTGTGGGTCCCGGGCAGTGGGGCAGGAGCCACGTTGGAGGGGAGGTAAAGATCTTGACCTTCCCAGATATGTGTGTGGCGTGTGTGGTCCCATCTCATAAGTGAGGAGGCTTGAGGTTGAGGGAGACAGCTGTAGGCCAGCCGGCCACTGGGCTCCAAGGTGCTGGGGCCTTCCATCTTGGCGCCCAGGGCTCTGCCCCTCACTGCCTCACCCTCTGCCCTTCCTTCCAGATCCCCATCACCCAGGCCTGCCTCATGGAGGACATCGAGCAGTGGCTGTCCACTGACGTGGTAAGCCAGAGCCCACCCAGCCCAGAAGCAGAGGCTCAGGTGCCTTCCTCTCTCACCTGACAGCGGGCTCCCGTTTTTCTCGGGAGGCAGTGACTGTCACGGGTAGGGTAAACAGCTGGTGAGAGGGCACCAGTGTGGGACACCTCCCACCACCCTCCCGTGGTCACTCCCTTCAGAGGAGGGCCTGGGCGTGGCACGTCTCACAGCAGCTGGAGCAGAGCCTCAGCCGGCTGGGGGGAAGACAGGACTGGCCAAGGGTAACCATGACCACACTGAGCCCCATGCCTGCACCAGCCCAGGGAGCCCTCCGCACCTGTCCAAGGGAAACCAGCAGCCCTGTCTTACAGCCCGGAGGCCAAGGAGCAGCTGTGAGGGGGGTGGAGCCCAGGAGGAAGCGGGGGGGGGGGGGGAGGCTGTCTGCAGAGCCCTGCGGCCCCCAGAGGTCAGAAGGGGCGGCCAGCCTCAGCTCTCCCGTCCACGGCTCCTTCCCCCGCAACTGCCACCCCTCCTTTGGGCACCAAAGACCAAGGGCCCGAGGCTGCTTCTGCCAGCAGCCAAGACCGTGTTTCTTTTCCTTTTTCTTTTTTTAAGATTTTATTTATTTATTTGACAGAGAGAGATCACAAGTAGGCAGAGAGGCAGGCAGAGAGAGAGGAGGAAGCAGGCTCCCTGCCGAGCAGAGAGCCCGATGCGGGCCTCGATCCCAGGACCCTGAGATCATGACCTGAGCTGAAGGCAGAGGCTTTAACCCACTGAGCCACCCAGGTGCCCCAAGACCGTGTTTCTGCCCAAGGACCGGCAAGGGTCCACGTCGGGTGGTGGCAGAAGGCACCCACACCCCCAACTTTGGCCTGCGTGGTCTCCATCTCTGGGTCACTTCCCACCACAGGGCAAGGCTGTCCACCCCTCTAATACACCAGAAGGAAAGAAGTTCGTGTTCATCGAGGGCCCATGGGGTCCCGCACCCTGTGCTTGGCACTCTGTGTAATATTCCATTTTAGCTTCAGCACAACCAGTTTTGCCATGCAGGAAACTGAGGCACAGAGCACTCGGGCAAAGCCTAGAGCTGCAGCTCAGGAAGGGGTGGGACTGCGGTTCAGGTCCTGGGCCCAGCCAGAGCCTGAGTCTGGGCCACTTGGGTTCAGCAGCCTGTGCCTGCCCCGTCCCGCCAGGACCACTGTGGCTAACCTCTGTCTCCTCCTGCTTTCTCAGGGGAATGACCCAGAGGAGCCCAAGGGCGTCACCAGCGAAGGTAGTAGGCCCCTCCCCCATCTCCTTCTCCTTC
>PITA01000385.1:60613-74912 GCA_004023965.1 Spilogale gracilis | reverse complement strand
GCCCCAGCGCCTGTGGCTCGAGCCCCTACTGCTCCCACAGCCCTTGGCTGGGGCTTCTGTCCCTCTTTCGGTGTTAAGGCTGCTTTGAGAATGACTTGTTACCCCCTTCTCTCCTTGAGGACGGGCTGACCCAGCTGCGGCTCTAGAGAGACAGCTGGATGAACTGGGGTAACAGGTCAGTTCACGTTGGGATCTCGGTCGCCTCCTGCCTCCTTCCCTCCGCCGACCGACCACTACTTTGCTGAATACCAGGAGGTCCTGTGACAGAAGAGCCGGCTGCTTGGTCGCCCTGGTGTGACTCCTTGTCCTAGGTGACCTCTCCCTGGACCCATCCCCAGAGGCGCCCACACTGCCAGTCAAGGCCTTGGCTGGGGGCTGGAGACAGCAGAAGCTTCTGTCCCAGGCCCGGGCCATCCCCCCAGCACCTGCCTCATGGAGCTCAGAGGCTCTGCCGAGACGCCAAGGGGCTGCGAGCTGCACGCCGGCCAGGGATGAAGTGCATGTGATAGGGGCGAGACCTCCCCAGGCCTGCCTGGAGCACCCGTGACCCCACGACTCCACTGCCTTTGCCTCCATCCTTCTGCTGTTCCGGGCAGGGCTCCGCCGGGCACTGGGCCCACCCGCCTGTTGGTCAATCTTGTACTGGGAGAGGTGCCTTTTGTATCCCCAATTAAAGGTAGAAAAGCACCCTGCCAGCGACACTGTTCAGTCTGCAGCGGGGAAGTGGCTTCCAGGGACTGCTTTGGGCTGGGCTGGGGCCGTCCTGGAGACGGGCACCTGTGGACGGTACAGGAGGAGAAGCAGGGCGCAGGGCCACCGCCCAGCAGGTGCGGACAGGGGCCGCCACGATGTGCCATGCCGGGAGACCCCACTGCTCTCTGGCGTCCGTCCCACCCAAGGGCACCTCCACCCTGCTGTCCCCTGACCGGCCAGTCCTGCCCAGCAACAGGAAGCACATGGGAGCAGGTGTAGACAGTGTGGGCGTCCCGTCTGAGGCCCAAGGGCCGGGCACCGCACGAGGCTGCACCTGGGCTCACAGCGTTGTCACGAGATGCTGGGGGCAGTAAGGTTAGCATCTCCTCTTACAGATGCAAATCTGTGACTTGGTGGGTCACGTGAGCTGCGTGGATGCAGTCGTTGGTCATGTGCTGGGCATTTCCTCCTGTGTCAGTGCGTTGTCCCCATTTTTCACATGGCATCACTGAGGCCCAGTTCGGGTGACTTGGCACACAGCCGGGGAGGTGAGCCACAGGCCGGGCATAGGATGTCTGTTCTTATTCAGTCCTTGGCAACTTGAGAGCTCCAGGTCTTGGGGAACCACCTTTTCCAGTCTGGAATCTCCACCCCAGGCTCCCCGGGAGTCCCTGCTTTTAAGGCAGGCTGGAACTTCACGCCCTCAGCAGTGGACGGGACGGGGGCTGCTGTGTACTGGGAGCGACTGGCCTGCCCGGAAGGTCAGCCTGAGGGACAGAGCAGAAGCCAGAACGCCTGGGTCCCAGGGGACCTGGGGTGTGGCCCAGGTCTGTCTCTGGGCAGCCACGGCTCTCATCAGGGACAGGCAGCACCTGTGACGTGAGAGGTGGCCTGGAGCTGAGCAGGTGGGAGAAGGGCCCTGCCAGCCCTCCGGGTGGACGTGGGACAGGCAACTCCAGGGACACCCCTAGGCCTGTCCACCCCCGGAGCAGGGGTCAGGGCTCTCCTTGTCTGAGCCAGGGTTCAGAGCTCACGAGAGGAGCCAAGCCTGGTGGCAGTGGTGGTAGGCACACCTTACGTCTGAACTCCTTCTCCGACCTAAACCACCACCTCTTAGAGGCGAGGGGGAAGCGACCCGCCGTCAGCCTGGTCTGATGGTGTTGGTGAGCTGGAGGCCGCCTGGGCCCTCGCCCTCCGTTTCTCCTGGGCCCCGCTGGTCCAGACTTGGGTTTGCCTCCTGCCTCCTGCGTAGCTGAGCTGTACGTGAGCCCAGGCAATGAGAGGGTTCTGGTTTTTCTTTTTTTTTTTTTTTTAAAATTTTATTTATTTGACAGAAACACAGCAGGAGAGAGAATACAAGCAGGGGGCGTGAGAGAGGAAGAAGCAGGCTTCCTGCTGAGCAGGGAGCCCGATGCGGATCTAGATAGGGACTCTAGGATCATGACCTGAGCCGAAGGCAGACGACTAATGACTGAGCCACCCAGGCACCCCAAGGTTCTGGTTTTAACAAGGTGTTAAGTGACTCCTGGACACGAGCTAGTCCTTGGGCAGGTGACCCGAATGCCAAGGGATGGAGCCCTGCCAGCCCTGTCCAGGCTGCTCCGACTCAAAGCTGGGAGGAAGCCCGAGTTCATCCACCACACTGTACTGGGCCGCTTCTGCTCCCTGCGCGCTCCCCACCTGCCCCGGGCATGAGCACCCCCTCCATCCTAGCCTGCCTCAGCACACAGAGAGGAGTAGGTGTTGGCGACTTTGGCCTCCTCCGAATTGCCCCTGGACGGCTGTATGTTGTCCTGGGGTCCGCGCTCATGCCAGCACGTGGCCTCCAGAGGCCCCTCCCTCGGCCCTTCCGCGCTGGCCCGGGCAACAACTCAGCAGCGCACCGCTGTCTGACAGGGAGCCGAGCCATGAACTTGGTTCCATGTGCGGGGTAAGGTTCGTCTCTGGCATCATACAAACCTTCAGCGGGTCCCTGTGGGCCTGAGGTTGGCAGCATCCGAGAGTCAGACGAGGCTACTGTGGCAATAGATGGGTCGCACCCCCGCTGCGGGCTTGGCTGGGCAGCTGACAGCCACACACGCTTACACAGGCGCGTGCCCGCTCACGTCGGGGTGCACACGGTCCTGGTGAGCTCTAGCGGGTGTACCCCCTCCTCGCAGACCTCTGTCCCCAGGCCTGACGTGGGAGCCTGGGGGACGTCTCACAGGATAGCTCCCAGCCCTCCCCACCTCATTCGGTGAGCCTGGGCCTTTCCAAAGTCTGGGTGTGTGATCAACAGTTTTGATCACTGTTTATAGGTGAGGAAACTGAAGGTCAGGGAAGCAAGGACTTGCCTAGTCACCCACCAAGTAATGGAAGAGTGGGACCCAATTCTCGGCACTGCTGCCTCTCCCCGCCGACTCACACACCAGTGCCTGCCTCCCTCACCTGCCCCCCAGGTGAATGACAGCACCATTTCAGGAGTCCCTAGATGACTTTATGAGGCTACAAGCCCAGTGGCTGGCTCCAGGGGCTCGTGGCCCTGTTCGTGGCTAGAGTGGCCAAGTTGTTGATGCTGTCTGTGTACAGCATCCCCTGAGCCCCTGCTGCATGTTCCAAGCTCTGAGGGTGTGAGGTGAATGTGGCCCCGTGCCAGTCCCCAGTCCTGGTGAGCCACTCAACAGGGAAGGGGCACAAAGACAGACAGAAATACAAAAGGCACCACGTGCTAGGGATGAAGGAAGGAGACTGATGCAGGGACAGTGTTGGGGCTGGGAGATCAGGGAGGGCCTCTGATCGATGGGGGGCTGGAGAAGTGATCCGGGATGGGAGGCAGGGCCAGAAGGTCCCCGGGCTTCCCCTGCAGGGGCAGCAGTGGGGGACACCCCTCCCGCCTCCTAAGGGCCCCTCCTCCCAAGAGACAGCTGCTGCTGCCTTGTCTGTGTGGGAGGCCAGAGACCCAGGCTCCAGGCAGGAAGTCGTGGTCCCACATGAAAGAGGACCAGCTGGGGCGGTGGGGGCGGTGGGCTAGGATTAATGAGGCACCCGCAGCTCCTGCTGGGCCCAGCTGCCTCGGAAGGTGGCATCAGGCCAAGGACTCAGAAGCTGAATGGAGCCCAGGCCCAACCCCAGCAGGGACAGGGGTTCCTAGGAAGCAGTCCCTGGGGGCTGAAGGCAGCACTCACCAGAGCCGCCTAGCAGAACCTCCACTCCTTGCACTGCCTCCAGCTTCCCTGAGCCTCCACATCCCCACCCTGGGCTTAGACACTGACCTCCCGGCCAACAGCAGCCGACCTCTCCCACTGCCCTAACAGCAGATCCACGCCTGGCCGCTTCAGAGCTCTGTGAGCTTAGGCAAAGTATTAACCTCTCTGTGCCTCTGTTTTCTCACTTGTAAAATGGACCATAGCGGTTGCTTCTTCATCGGGTTGTGGTAAGGATTAATGCAGAGCACAAGTAGCACAGCACCTGTCAAGAAAATACTCCCTACGGAGCCCTCCTGCACTGTTGGTGGGAATGCAAGCTGGGGCAGCCACTCCGGAAAACAGTATGAAGGTTCCTCAAAAGTTGAAAATAGAGCTACCCTCCGACCCAGGACTCACACTACTGGGTACTTACCCTAAAGATGCAAATGTAGTGTTCCGAGGGGGCCCCAATGTTTATAGCAGTAATGTCCACAATAGACAAGCTATGGAAAGAGCCCACATGTCCATCAACAGATGAATGGATGAAGAAGATGGGGTACACACACACACACACACAAGGGAATACTATGCAGCCACCAAAAACTCTCAGGAAAGAGGTGCGTCTGGGTGGCTCAGTCGTTCAGTGTCTGCCTTCAGCTCAGGTCATGGTCCTGGATCCCAGGATCGAGCCCCGCATCGGGCTCCCTGCTTCTCCCTCTCTCACTACCCCTGCTTGTGTTCCCTCTCTTGCTGTGTTTCTCTCTGTCAAATAAAAATCTTTAAAAAAAAATCTCAGGAAACTGAGGGTTGCTGGAGGGTGGGGGAGAGGGATGGGGTGGCTGGGTGATGGACATTGGGGAGGGTATGTGCTATGGTGAGTGTTGTGAATGTGTATGATGATTCACAGACCTGTACCCCTGAAGCAAAGAGTACATTATATGTTAACTTAAAAAAAAAAAAAAAAAGAAAGAAAAATAAAATACTCCCTACTATTGCCACAGAACAGCCTCTGCTCCAGGCACCCCACCAGGGGCACTGCCCTCCAGACTCCCCAGTTATTTCAGGGTGCTCGCTGCCTCCAGGAAAAGCCCAGTTACTGCGACAGGGCCTTTGTGTCACTCTGCCATGCCTGGGCTTCTGCCCCAAGAGGTCGTGCCTGCTCAGCTCACCAGGGATGATTTGCAGAGCCCCGCCCCCCCCACAAGTGGCAGGGACTCAGGGCAGTGTCCCAGGGTGACCACGAGATGGCAGCAGCGCTCCATGCACTGGGCCTACAGCAGGTAGGGACCGAGTCCACTACCGCCTAGCCGGCCCCTTCTCCCGGGCGCTGGCCCCTGGAGGGACAGGGTAGCTGCCGGGAGGGCAGGGGTGCCACCGCACAAGATTCCTTGTCCCCGCGTCCCAACCACACAAACTCCCTTGCCCTCTGTCTCCTGCCCCCCACCCTCTGTGCAGGGCTGGGAGCTCATCAGAAGAATCCTCTGCGGGTCTGGGCAAGGGACCTCAGCCCTTTTATTCCCTTTAACTTGCAAGATTATGGGAGGGATTTGATAAGACAAACGGAGGGAGGGAGGAGAGGCAGCAAATCGGAGCGGACAGGGCCCTGTCCTCTCTTGAGCCCACAGAAGCTGCCAGCCGTCCTACCATGCACAGGGGCACAGGGCGCACGGGGGCACAGGGCGCACTGGCCCCGCGCTTCCCAGCAGCCAGGCCGCGGAGACCAGATCGTGTGTACATGACTCTGCTCCCTCGTGCAAGCAGAAAAGCACACGCTCACACCAGCCTCTCCAGTTACCATCCAGCCACACGGGATTCCTCCTGGTGTTCCCTTCAACAGAGCAGAAACTGACCCCCCACTGCCCCCACTGCCCTGCCCTGCAGACATGCTCCTCACCTTGCGTGGACCCCCAGGGCTCCTGCTCGACCCCTCCTCAACCTGTGCAGGCTCCAGCACCCCAATCCAAGCCGCAGCAGCCCACCCCACCCCCCGAGGTGGCCGCCTGCCTGCCTTGCAGGCCCCCGTCCCAGCTACTGGCTTTCACAGGGCCACTGCCTACCTCCTGGGTCGGAAAGCACCCAGAAGTGCTGCATTGTCCCTGGGAGCAGGGTTGCTGTCACCAGGGACCACAGAAAGGTGTGGGTGTCCACCCTGAGGGCCGTCTGCTCCCTGCGATCTCACAGCACCCCGTGTGTATAGCAGTGCCCTAACGCCCAGCCAGGTCGGATCAGGGCCCACCCTAATGACCACCTTAGCTGTAATCCCCTCTTTCAAAAGGCCCTTCTCCAGATACAGTCACCTTCTGAGGTCCTGGGAGCTAGGACTTCCCAGATTAAATCACGGGAAGGGCACGCTCAGCCCTACACGGTCAGATGCACCCAAGCCCTCCGGGCCCATTCTCGCAGGCCACCTGCTCAGGCGCAGGGACACGGGCTCTGCAGAACAGTGACCCCTAGAGCACCCGCCTCCACTCCCTGTGCCCCACCCCCGCCCCAGGAGAGGTGTGAGGGTGCTTCCAAGTTCCATCCTTGACTCAAACTGGCCTTGAGCCCAGGAAGGAGCTGCCACTGGGGCCAAGGGTAGACTGGGGTTGGGGGAGTAGATAAAAGAAGCTCACAGGTGCCTGAATAGAGCCTGAGCTATGGGCTCTCCTGGTCCCCACACCATCCATTGTGTCTTACAGCAAACCCAAGACCGTGAGTTTGCAGGGTTCATTCCTGCCTACCCCGGGGCAGGACCACACTTGGGGAAGCTTCCTCTGCCCTCTCCCCTGCCTCAGGGCTGTGGTCCTCCCTGCCCCTGCCCTAAGCCACTCCACACTCCGCTCCTCTCTCCCCCAGTCCAGTCTGGCCTTGGCCCACACAGAGGAGAAGTCCACACCTACCCAGGCCAAGAATCCCTGGTGATAAGAGTCATAGCCGAGGGGGCCACTGTGATATCGCAGACAGGGAAACAGAGGCCCAGGGAAGGGAGGGGCGTCCCTCGGCACTAGGTCACTTCCCCATTCAGTGCAAGGTGGCTGGAAGCTATCTTGTTCCAGCCTGGCCTGGAGATGCTGGGTCACGCCGGGGAGCCACCTGCAGGGCAGGTCAGCAGGATCTGCGTGGGAGGCAGGGGTGGCTGTGACAAGGCCCCAGGCAGTCCCCCTCGCTAGATGCTGCGTGCCCACCGGGGAGCTTGACCTGCTCTCTCCAAGGCAGCAGGGAAGTGAAACCCAAGCTGGGAACACCCTTGCACCCAACCCATGGCCTCACCCCAGGCTAGCCCTCAGAAAGGGGAAGCAGATGGTCGGTCCACTGAGGAGGGGACAAGGGGCTGTCACCGCTCCCTGCTCTTGGGATGTCCTTGAGGTGGTGGGACCCTGCCCTTGCCGCTCCTGACACAGAAAGAGGACTCTCCATTTAAAGAGGAGAAAAGTAAGGCTCAGTAGGGTCAGCCGGCCAGTCCAAGTTCACACAGCTGGGAAGCAGACAGGCCTTGTTGAGTGCTCT
This sequence comes from Spilogale gracilis, assembly GCA_004023965.1. Lineage (NCBI taxonomy): Eukaryota > Metazoa > Chordata > Mammalia > Carnivora > Mephitidae > Spilogale > Spilogale gracilis. Next base: position 67,566 of record PITA01000385.1, on the reverse strand, counting down.
TTCTGGGAAAAAAGGGTCCTTGCGGGGTAGGGGTAAGGTGCTTTATTCGGGGGCTGGGGCTGCTCAAAGTCGCACGGCGTGTGAGCGCCTGCCCGCCCCGGTGCACTCTCGCTTGTGTGGGCAAATGAGGGCGTGGCCCTAAGCTGGTGGGCCGGATTGCGCCCCTTGGGACCTGAGAAGCTTCTGGCCACCTGCAGGGAGGGACTCACTCCTGGAGGGGAGACTAGAGTGCAGGCTGCCCACTGGACCCGCCTCGCAGGAAGGGAGGATAAGGACCCTGCAAGTCGCTGTCCAGAAACACGCCCCCAGCCCTACCCCCTGTCCCAGGCTCCCCCAGATTGTTACAGCCTGTAGACCAACCAGCCCAGGGGGTGCAAACCTCTCCAGCAAGGACCCTGCATTTGGAAGTTTTCTTGACTGTTTTGGTTCGTTGTCTGTAAAACATTTTCCAGTGCATGGAGGAATTAATATTTTTTTTTCTCGTCATTTTTTTCCATCGTCATCGACCTCTGTGTGGGCGTGGCTCAGCAGGCAGTTTCTCCTTCCAGCCAGGGCCCTCCAGGCAGCCTTGTCCCTGGGAACTAACCAGCCCAGCCTATTCGCCCAGCCCCTCTGGGCCCACCCACTGTGTGGGGAAGAACCCTGACCCACAGTGGCAGCAGCTGAGGACAGCGGGGCTCAGCGCTGGTCCCTCCGCGCTGCAAACCCGGCTCTAGGGTGGGCGCCTTGATTCCCGTTGAGCTACGGGTTCTCTCCCCAGGGCTCCGCCCTCCCTGGCATTTGATGATCTTGGCTTTTAGCCTCCCAACTTCCCACAAGGAGCCCCTCTCCCTCTCTCCTTCCCAGTTATAGTCCCACCAGCTGTCCCACCAGTGGTGGTCGGTGGTCTTGGTTGTGGCTGACCAGCTGAGGGTCAAGACAGCCGGGCGCCTGGGTGGCTCAGTGGGTTAAAAGCCTCTGCTTTCAGCTCAGGTCATGATCCCAGGGTCCTGGGATCGAGGCCCCCCATCAGGCTTTCTGTTCAGCAGGGAGCCTGCTTCCTCCTCTCCCTGTGCCTGCCTCTCTGCCTACTTGTGATCTCTCTCTCTGTGTCAAATAAATAAATAAATAAAATCTTAAAAAAAGAAAAAAAGACCAGACAGACTTGGGCTTCCTCCCAGTGCTGCAGCAGAGCTCATGGGCCAAGAGGGGGTGGTCGAGCCCCCTCGGCTGAGCCGGCCACGGCATTCCCTTCCAGCCCCAGCTCTCTCCCTCGTTCATCTCTCCCCTGGTCCAGGCCCCTTTCCGCCTCCCCTTCCCTTCATCCAGCACAGATGCAGACCCAGCCACCCCTTCTTCCACCCTCCACCTCCCTGCCCCCCAGCCGCCCCCCTTCCATCCAGAGCCTGCACAGACACCTGCCACACAGACGCCATCAAGACCCCACCAGCGAGTGGCATCACGCAGCAAGAGCTGCGGGGCGCCCAGTGAGGAGAGGCCCTTCCATCTCCCTCCTCCCCGCCACAGCCCACCAGACAAGAAAGGGACCCAGAGGACAGAACCAAGGGAGAGGGCACAAAACAGCAGGCACTCTAGTGTTCACGTCCCTTCAGCAGGGACCCGAAGTATCATCGAAGGGCAGGTAGGCGGGGGCTGTCAAACCAGAGGAGGATGAGCTTGGGATGGGTCTTTGCCACATGGGAAAGTGATCAAAAAGTTCTGCAAAACTGCCTGAGGCATCACAAAGGCTGCGATGGGAGGCTGGGCCTGGTGGAAGGCAGCCTTTGGAGAAAATGAACTCACCTTCAGGTTGGTAAACAATGACTTTGGGTGTGTAAGCTTGGTGGTGGGAGGCTAGGGGGACAGGGCTGGCTCTGCCAGGGACAGGAAATCCTGGGGTTCCGAGCCACCTGCAAGAGGGCAGGGGGAGCCCCTGGGCAGCCAGGGGAGGGTGCAGGGAAGACCCAGGGAGAGGAGGGAACAGGGGATCCCCAAAAGGTGTGAAAGAACAGACCTTTCACAGTCGCCACTTGAGTCTCTGTGACCTCAGGATCGTTAGTAAATCCTCTACTCACAAGTATTTGCCAAGCATAGCGTTTTGTAAATGGAGAAGGGGTGAAGTTTCACATCTGAGTCAGCACAGGACCAGCAGAAACACTGGGGAAGAAGCAGGAGCCGTGGGGACTGGGGAAGTGGCAGAAACATCAGCATCCAGGATCTGAGAGATCTGCGGAGGACTTTGGACTTGCCCTTGGCCTGAAGCCAGGGGATTGAAGCATCAGCTCCGCCCTTCCTGCAGCGCCTTCCTCACACACAGCCAGACTAAATGTCAAAAGACTAATCTGGGTGCCTGGGTGGCTCAGTGGGTTCAGGGGCCTAGGTTTGAGGCCCACATCGGGCTCTCTGCTCGGCGGGGAGCCTGCTTCCTCCTCTCTCTCCCTGCCTGCCTCTCTGCCTACTTGTGATCTCTCTCTGTCAAATAAATAAATAAAATCTTTGAAAAAAAAAAAGTAAAAAAAAACAAAAGACTAATCCGACTGGGTTCCACAACACCCAAACCCCAACACACACAACTAAAACCCTTCACTTGCTCTCAGGTTAGAGACCCACTTCCTGGCCTGGCCCTGGCCTGGCCTCCCGGCCCTGTGGTGGGAGTGGGGCTGTGCCCACGCCCCGCCACCTTCCAGATCTCTGCACTCTGCACACGGGCCAGCTTTCACACCATAGACATTTCACACCCTGACCACAGGGCCCTTGCACATGCTGTTCCCTCAAGAACTGGCCTACCTACCCCCAGGTAAGCAACTCACCCTTCAAGACTCAGCTCAAGACAAAAGTCACTTCAAACCTCCTCACCATGTCACTTCTCCATCTCGGAATTCACCTCCGTGACTGCACTGGCAAAGAGGAATGACATTAATGCAAGAAAGCTAAGCATCCTGAACAACTTGGGTGTCTGTCATCAAGGGTAAGTGGGGAGGCAACAACCTACATTATCCCCCCAGTTACCATACACTACATATTCTCCTACTCGTTGCAGAAGTGGAGGGGGCTATTGGACATTTCTGTAAGGTGAGGCATGGGCAAGAGCATGAATGAACTTGCCACATCTGGGGGTGGACCCAGACGGCCCAACAAGACTGGCGGATGTGTGAGATATAATGGAGCCTCATTATCGGGCAGCTTGTGTTTGTTTTTTTCTTTTTAAGATTTTATTTATTTATTTATTTGACAGAGAGAGAGATCACACATAGGCAGAAAGGCAGGCAGAGAGAGAGGAGGAAGCAGGCTCCCTGCCAAGCAGAGAGCCCAGTGAAGGCCTGGATCCCAGGACCCTGAGATCACGACCTGAGCCAAAGGCAGAGGCTTTAACCCACTGAGCCACCCAGGTGCCCAGGAAGCTTGTTTTTAGCAAAGGTAAATTGCAGGTTAAATCACGTCCCCTGGGACACACACACACACACACACACACACACACACACACACACGCTCTCCGAACCCCATGTGGCAAAACTCACCTCAGCAACACGTAAGGCTTTTTGTCTCACCCTCCAAGAGAAACTTGGTAAGGACGAGTGCACAGTCATAGACTGGTGGTGCCATCCTGCCAGTCGATTCAGTCTTGGCTTGCATGCCTCCAGTGATGGGACACTCACCACCTCTCATGGGAACCCATTTCACCAACGCCAACCAATAGATAAAGCCATAAACTCTAACTTACTTATTGTTCAATTTGTACTGGGTCTCAGTTTGGGGTGATGGAAAAAGTACAGGAACCTCATGGTGATGCTGGTCACACAATAGTATGAAGTTCCTGCCACTGAACGACATGCTTAAAGATGGTTAAAATGGTAAATAAATTTTATGTTATGTGTATCTTACCACAATGAATTTAAAAAAAAAAGCACCGCTTCTGGGCTTCACAACTTACAAGCTGTGTGGCTTTGATTATTTCTTAAGTGACATTTTTAAAGGTCACTTAAAAAAAACAAATCTAACTGGTGGTTAAGGCAAACGGATACACCCCACCCACTATGATCCTGATTTCCCTTCCTTCAGTCTTGTTCCCCAGAGCTCAGAAGGCAGTACCCAGTATTCCCACTGTCCGTCCTGCCTCTGTCCCTGCGCGGGTGTGTGTGCGCGTGTGTGTGCGCGCGTGCCTGCCATGTCTATGACCCTGCCCCACTCTGTGCTAGGCTCTGAGGACCCAGCTAAGAGCAAGCCACAGCCCTGGTCTTCCCAGACACACAGCGAAAGAGCAGGTTTTTCTTTCCTTTTCTTCTGTAGTCAAAACAGGGCTCCGGTCTCCATGAGACCCAGACTAGGCACTAAACTCCAGAGGGACTGGACCATGATGACCCGTCCCTGAAGAACCCCCTTGGGGGGAATGATGACAACAGCACAGATTAATTGGTCCCCCAAGCCCTCAGCACACATGGCCATTAGCAGGATGAAGTCTGTGCCCCCCCCGCCCCCGGGAAGGCCAGGTGACACAGGAGAGCTAAGTCAGAAAACAGGAGGCAGGAATGACCATCTCCAAAATCCCCTTCCGGGTCAGCCCCTCTGACCCCCCAGGAATCATAGACTGACGGACAATCAGGAAGCAGCCAGAGAGCGGGAGGGAACCCAAACCCCAGAGGTCTCAAACTGGCCACCTGAGGGCTGTGTTAAGTCCTGTAGTGATTTTCTTTAATGGAGTTTATTGCCAGTGTTTGAAAAACAATGTGAAATTTCTCATTTCTCTTTTTAAAAAAAGGAATAAAAGAGGATGTTTCATGTGCAAGAGCTGGCCGGAGCTGAGTTCCAGCTGCCCCTGACTTGGGGCGTGTGAGCCCCGGCTGGCTTCACTCACTCACACTGCCCGTCAGGCCCCTGGAGACACCCCCAATGCGTCCCTTGTCACAGAGAACTTGGAGGCAGCCCAGAAGGTGAGGGGCTTTCCCAGTCGGTAACTCATCGGGGACCCAAAAGGTCTAGACTCTCAGGGGGCCACCCAGCACCCACTCTAGTCCTCCCAGAGAACCTCTTAAGGAGCTCTTCCCTGGGCGGCAAGGTGGACTCACTCATGGGACTCGCTGGGAAACCTGCGGAGACGGCCAGGCCAGGCAGGCTGGGGAAGGGGAGACCCTGGTCAGCCACAGACACACTCCCCTCTGATGGGGGGGACAGAGTGAGCCACTGTCTTCATTCCTCCCCACGATCTTGTCTCCCCTGGTCTAATCCTGACCCCATCTCCTTGTCCGCCCTATGATTCTTCATCTGTAAAGTGGGGGTCCCGCTGCAGATGTGAATGCAGAGAGAGGAGGGGGCTCTGAGACAGCCCTTGGAGGGAGGAGCTGGGGAGGGAGGGTGGCTGAGGGGCCGCAGGTGGGTGGGCTGGGTGATGCCAAGGTCCTAAACAAGCCTCCCCTCTACTGCTCCAACAATAAAGCCTTTCTTTTCTCCCCTTTCCCCGTTTTACTGAGATGTAATTGAGCTATAACTTTATACTAGTTCAAGGTGCGAGACGTGATGACTTCACATGTGCACACCTTGTGGAATGATCACCACAAATGTAGTTAACATTCATCACCCCCAGGGTCATCATTTGTTTTCTTGTGTTGAGAATTATTTTTAATTTTATTTATTTGTTTGTTTGTTTTTATCAGAGAGAGAACGCGCACGGGTAAGCACAGGCAGGGAGAGCTGTAGGCAGAGAGAGAAGCAGGCTCCCCGCCAAGCAGGGAGCCCCATGTGGGGCTCGATCCCAGGACCCAGCTATCATGACCTGAGCCGAGGCAGACGCTTGCTTCACCGACTCAACCACCCCAACGACCCTGTGACAAGAATTTTTCAGATCTGCTCAGTTAGCAACTTTCAAGCATACAAGACAGGGTTGCTGAACGTAGTCACTGTGCTAGACATCCCCAGAAAAGGGTGGTTTTCTGTGCACACGTGCGTCCCAGGCAGGCTGGCGGGGAGAGGCACCTGGGGACCTAGGCAGGGGGAGAAGCCGTCACTCGAACAAGGCACGTTCTGAGCCAGAGAACAAGAGCCGTGGTGGGTCTCACACAGGCCACCGGATGCTCAGGCCGGAAATCTGACGCGTCCTCCTCCCGCAGCAGAGGCTGGAGGTGCAGCCTCGTCCTTTACCAGGGGTACATGGAGAATGACCCCCCCCAAGGGGCTCTGAGGAAAGAGGCTGCCCCTCAGACACCACTCACAGGGGCCACAGTGTGGACAGCACCCGACTTGTGCAGCCCAGAGTCCTGGGCCCCGTGGAGAATCCTGGGCCACCGGCTTCAGGCTACAACCCTCCTCCTGGGGGGCTGGCTCAGGGTCAAGCAACGGCCTGCCCGCTTTTAACCGCCTCTACCCCACTCCTTCTCACTCCAGGGAGTTGGGAAGCACACAAGTGATAAGGCTGTGGCATTTTTATTTGTCAATAATTATAATGATAACACATCCACAAGAATAATTACTTTTTATTGAGCAATTAATTACAAGTCAGTCACCATGCTAAGTATCTGACGTGGATAATGTCATGTCACAGAAGCCTGGGAGGGAGGTGCCATTATTACTATTTCTTTTTTTTTCTTTTTTTTTTTTTTAATTTATTTATTTGACAGAGAGAAACATAGCCAGAGAGGGAACACAAGCAGGGGGAGTGAGAGAGGGAGAAGCAGGCTTCCCACCGAGCGGGGAGCCCGATGTGGGGCTCGATCCCCGGTCTCCGGGATCATGACCTGAGCCGAAAGCAGTCGCTTAACCAACTGAGCCACCCAGGCGCCCCTACTCCTATTTCACAGATAAGAAAACCGAGGCCCAGAGATGTTAAAAGACTTATTCAGGTCCATGGCTTATTACAAATGAGATTCAGAGCCGTGTCCTACGTGTGTGTTTAACTACCAGGCTTTATAAGGAAGAACACCATTGCTTATATTACTAGATCCTGTTTTCTTTTGTGTAATGAACACCGCCCCCCCCCCCCCCCC
>PITA01000385.1:43372-60513 GCA_004023965.1 Spilogale gracilis | reverse complement strand
GAAGTTTGCTTCTCCCTCTCCCTCTGCCCCTCCCTGCTCTGTCTGCTTTCTCTCTCTCTCTCTCTCAAATAAATCAATAAAATATTTAAAAAAAAAAAAGTCTGGGAGGCGCCTCTGTGGCTCAGAGGGTTAAGCCTCTGCCTTCAGCTTGGGTCCTGATCTCAGGATCCTGGGATCGAGGCCCACATCGGGCTCTCTGCTCAGTGGGGAGCCTGCTTCCCCCTCTTCCTCTGCCTTTTTGTGATCTCTCTCTCTCTGTCAAATAAATAAATAAAATTTTAAAAAAAAGAAGTCTGGTACTGAAATTCGTCTAAACTCGGCCACTGACTAGCTGGGCTCCGGCTTCCTTGGTTCTCCCCCACGAGGAGATGTCACATGACCTTAGAGCCCTCCCGCGAGAAATGTTCCACCAGAATCAAACGAACCATGAGGAGAAAAAGATCCAAAACATGGGCCATTTTCAAGGCAACTGATCTGTCTCTTCCAAACAATCTTCCAGAGTCGATGCCACATGACTGCAAAAAGGGGGGCATGAACCTTGACTGGACTATGGGGTTCCTCCAAAGGCCTGTTTTTGGGGATCCCTGGGAAAGTGTGAGTATGGCATGACCATAAAAGACATGAAGGCGTCCGCGTTAGGTCTTTGCTGTGAGGATGACAAGGCAGATGTGTCCTTACTCCTACAGGCGAATGTCAGAATATCCTCAACGTACTCTCAGATGATTCTGGAAAAATACTAATAAAAAGAAAGAGAGAGAGAGACAAAAGTAGCCAATTCCCGACAAAGTGTGATCCAAGGGAAGGGAGCACTCCTGTGCGTGTGCTGTTCACATCAGCTTTTTAGGAGACCTGGCATTTTTTTCACAATTAAAAGGGAGAGAGAAGAGGAAGGAGAAGTTAAAGAGACTGCTGTTTCGGGGCCCTTCCGGTCTTGAGTCCCAGGCCTGGTGTCAGTGTGCCAGGCATAGGCGGTGACCCAGTGTCCCAGACCAGGTGGCCCAAAAGATCACGAGCTTGTCTCCCCACAGTTCTAAGGGCCGAAGGTCCAGATGTCAGCAGGTGCGGTTTCTTTGTCTGAGACCTTTCCGTGGCTAGCTTTCTTAGTGTGTCCTCATGGGTCCTCCCTCTGTGCACCAGCCTGGGTGTCTTTCTTCTAGAAGAACACCCATTCCACTGCATCGGGGCCCATCCGAAGAGCATGGTTTTAACTTCATTCCCTCTATGAACACTCATCTCCAATCACAGTCACAGTGAAAGGTGCTAAAGCTTAGCGCTTCCACAGGTGAATTGGGGCAGGGACACAATTCTGCCTAAAACAAACCCTAAGACTCCCTGGAGCTTCCCCTCAAACTCCACAGGGGCACAAAGGGGGCTTTTGAGGAAATCATGTTTCTCCTCCCCGCAGAGCATGGAGGCTGAGCTCCGGGCAGGAGAGGGTTGCGGCAGGAGGGGGCACCTGCCAGGAGAGAGAGGGAACGTGCTTCCTGCACCTTCCGCATTGCCACCGACCTTCTCATCCACTCCGGCCACCTCTCCCCAGCGCCCTCCTCCACTGGTCCCCATCCCAGGGACACACACCACGTGCGCCCATCGGCCCAGTCAGCAGCTCAGGGGCAACGTCATACCAGGCAACCTGTGATAGGGCTCCTCCCAGTCCGGGGTGCAAGGTAACAGCCCTCTTCCTGAAGCCCCAGTTCCTGGTCTCCCTTCCCTAGGGGTGGGTCTCTGAGCCCTCAGCGCCTTCCCTCAGAGCCAACCATCAGACCACCTTGGGGAGCACTGGGAGGGGAAGGGGGAGAGTCCTCCCTCCCAGCTGTCACTCAGACTGAAGCAAGCTGCCCCCAGCCTCAGTCCCAAAGGCAAAAGTCATATTTACTATAGGAACATGAGAAATAAAGTTTAGAAAGCAATCTCTTACTTTTACGCATAATTAGGTAAAAGACACTAAAAGCCTATGGGGGCAGGGGTGCCTGGGTGGCTCAGTGGGCTGAGCACCTGACTCGATTTTGGGCTCAGGACATGATCTCAGGGTCATGGGATTGAGCCCTTCAAGCTCAGGCTTCATGCTCATTCTCCCTCTCTTTCTCTCCCCCTCTGCCCCTCCCCCCATGTTCTCTGTCCCCCCCCTTAAAATAACTAAATAAATCTCTTTTTAAGCCTTTTTTTCTTTTAATTTTATTTTTAAGTAATCTCTACCCTAACGTGGGGCTCGAACTCACAACCCCGAGATCAAGACTCACAGCTCCACTGAGTCAGCCAGGCACCCCAAGACTCCGAAAGCCTTGCAAATAGTTCTATGCTTGGCCCAGGAATTCTGCTCTTGGGTTTTCATCTAAACCCATAATCAAAAATACAGGAAACACTTCGCCCGAAGTTGTTCCTTTCGCTGTTCTTTTTTTTTTTTTTTTTTTTTTTTTTTTAAGATTTTATTTACTTGACAGAGAGAAACACAGCTAGAGAGGGAACACAAGCAGAGGGAGTGAGAGAGGGAGAAGCAGGCTTCCTGCTGAACAGGGAGCCTGATGCAGGCTGGATCCTGGGACTCTGGGATTATGACCTGAGGCCGAAGGCAGACGCTTAACAACTGAGTCACCCAGACACCCCCATTTCCTTCTGATTTTAAAAGAAATCAAAAGTAAAACACGTTTGGGTGCCCCTCAAGTACGGTGAGTCTTAGGTAAGCCTCAGGGAGAAAACTTACGTGCTTTCCAGCATCTGTTGAAGGCCCTGGTCTCAGAAATCCCTCACGGCCCACCCTTTTTCCTCCTTTGTTTTTACCTTTCCATCCAGATCTCAGAGAGCAGGAAGTAAGCAAGCAACATATCTTCAAAACTAAAAAAAGACAATTCTCCAGTATGAAAAACACCCTTCCCCTAGTATGTGAAAGCCACTGTGATTGTTTTAAATATTCCTTATCTTTCTCCCTCAATAGGAAAAAAATAAATAGGAAGCCACCCAAAGGTTTAACAGTAGGCCTGGGGGGACTCAGGATACTGTGATGAATGAATGAATATGTCTCCTGAATGGATTTTTGTGAGGCTTTTGAGATAATGCTTACAAGGACCTTGTTATGATTTGGGAACAACTATTAATTAAGCCAAAGGAAGACAAAAGTATACCGTAGACACGGATCACAATCATACAGAATTTACATAGAAAAAGAGAAACAGCTACTTCACAAGCTCCGTTCCTGTTACCCTTGCTCTTTACAGAGTCCTGCTCCTCTGTGGGCACGACAGAACTGATTATTTTTTTAATCTAAGAAATACACTAGAACGTTAACAGTGGTTGTCTGCAGGTTGGGGGTCATAGACTTCAATGAAATAAGGTGACCAAGCAGCATATTCTAACTAGGGAAGAAAAAAGGATTATTTAAAATATAATCATACACCCACGGAATGCCATCAAGGGAAGGGAGCTTCTCTGTGCCCCTCAGTTTGAAGACGGGGACACAAGCAGCCAAGCGTTCGCAGAGCTGGGGGGAAGGAAATGGTGGGATCACTCCATGGTACCGGGGATCCTCCCAGGCAGCTACAGCCGCCCCCACGCTGCCCACGACACCGGGAGTGGCCCAGTCACCGGCTCCAGGTCACCTGCTCAGGTAACTGGCGTTCCTGCCACACCCGGCCTCCCTGAAGCCCTGGCCAGGCTGGCGCTGGTGGCTGCTGGACCTCAGCGGGGGGGGGGTGCGGGGGGGGGTGCAGGAGCCGGGGCGGGGACGGCCTCCCGCTGAGTAACCCTCCCGCCGCGCAAACCTGCCGCTCTTTTCTGCTGAGTCACGCTGGCAGGCTCTGCGCCGAGTCACGGTCACAGGTCTGTTTTCGCTGAGTCACGATCTCGAGGTCTGTTTTCGCTGAGTCAAGGTCCGAGGGCTGCTTTCGCTGAGTCACGTTTCAGATGCTCCGGCTCCCTCCCCGGGGGCAGAAGTACCGGCGGAGGCTGATCCCGGGGCCCCAGCGGGCCGAGTGCCCACAGAGCCGGCGTCCTCCCCGCTGCTCCGCGGGTCTGCGCCAGGCTCCCCAGCCTCACTTTCGGGAAGCGACCCGCTCAGCGTCTCCGAGGGCTCGGCGGGGTGCTCGTGTGTGATCCCACCTAGAGGCGGGGGATCTACTGAAACAGGTGCTCCAGGGTAAAACAGCCCCTTCTGATCCTCCCAGCCACAAGTTCATGGTCACCAGCAGGCTACGAAAGACACGAGCTGTGACCTTCCACTTTGTCAGCTTCATTAAGTCATTAAGAGATGAACATCATTAGAAAGCAGGTTCAGGATTCCAAACTCAGTGGCACTAGAGGACGTGATTGACTTGGTTTCCCCCTGGGCCCACAGGACACGTCACACACTAATGGAGATAACAGAGCAGCTAGGAGCTGAAGGAAACAAAGGTGAAGTCAGTCTGTGGGTGTGGTTGAGAGATAAGCCTGGGTGGAGGCCTGGGTGGCCTCCGGTTCAGTCCTGGGCACTGGCTACGTGGGACATCCAAGCAGTGGAAGATGTCAGCTGTGTTCCCGGCTCAATCTGGCAGAGCCTTTGGGGGCAGCTGCCTTTTTTAAGTGATCAGAGAGAGAGGGGTCATGTGTGAGGGGTCTGAAACCTGTGCTGCCAAACTCCTCCCTTTTTAGGGGGATTTCAGCAGTCCCGGGCACCTGCAGACCCACTGTTCTTCTGCCTCCTATCAGTTCTGGGGTGTCAGCTGATCTAGTCTGGGGACATCTTGAAGCTGTGATACCTTAATGGCTTGCGTCATTGCTAGACACAAGCCCCTGCTGGACATGAGTGACTCCATCTTGCTCTCTACAGAAGCAGGGGGGTTGTGGACAGGAGAGCAGCAGGACGGCTCAAGGCAATCCAGGGCCTGGCCTGGAACCCAGGCTGTAGGGAGAACAGTTGGGGGGCAATTGATGGTATTTGAATGTAGGCTTTACATAATGAATGTGTGCTGAAGTTAGAGTCTCTGATGTTTATAATTATACTGATTGTAGTATGGTTGCTAGAGGCTGTTTACAAGCATAAAACATGCTAAAGAATCGGGGGGCAAAGGAGCATGATTTCTGCAACTTACTCTCTAATAAGGCAGAAATGTATTTATATATATATATAAAAGACAGAGCATGTGTGTATCTATAATCAAGAGAGAGAGAATGAATGATAAAACCAATGTGACAAGGGGCACCTGGGTGGCTCAGTGGGTTAAAGCCTCTGCCTTCAGCTCAGGTCATGATCTCAGGGTCCTGGGATCAAGCCCTGCATCAGGCTCTCTGCTCGGTGGGGAGCCTGCTTCCCCCTCTCTCTCTGCCTGCCTCTCTGCCTACCTGTGATCTATCTTTCTGTAAAAAATAAAAAAAAATCTAAAAAAAAAAAAAAACAACTGAGTGTGACAAAATGTTAACACCTGGTGAATCCAGATGAGGACATCTGTGTCCTACTCTTTGCATCTTTTCTGGACATTTGAAATTACTTCAAGGAAGTTTATTTATTGAGAAAAAAATTAAGATGAGGACTCTGATGTTCTAGTGGGTTTTTGTTTTGTTTTGTTTTTGTTTTTTGAGAGAGGAAACAGCAGGTAGGGGTGGAGGGAGAGGGAGAGAGAGGATCTCAAGCAGAGCTGAGGTTGGAGCTGAGCATGCAGCCCCACGAGGGACTCGATCTCAGGACCCTGAGATCATGACCTGAGCTGAAATCAAGAGTCGGATGCCTAACTGACTAAGCCACGTGGGCGCTCCAAGGACCCCAAGGTTCTGAAGGTCCCACATGAGAGCAAGATCTGTGAAATTTTAGTGACCCATCCAGAAATGTCTAGGTAGGAAAAAGGCTCTGGCAGAATCCTGAAAAGGGAACTGGTTGCCACTCTCCGACCAAACAGAACCAGGAATGCTTAGTGAGGGCTTCCTCTTCCCCAGACCCCATTCTGAGCCTCTAAATATGTTAAACTAATTTAATCCTAACCACATCCCCTGGAACTGATGCTGTTATTACTTATCAATTTGTCATATGAGGAAATAAAGCTCAGAGGGTTGACGTGCACATGTGTGGGAAGTCAGTGGATCCTGGCTGATGCAGTCTCTCTTAGAGTTCATTGCTTTAACACGTCTGGGCCTTGATCTTGTTGAACCGGGTCACACCAGGTCTTGGAGCCAGAGTCAGACTCCATAATGGCCAGGTTGTCATCACAGCCTGAACTCTCCCGAATCCAGACGGTTGGCTGGTCTGGTCACCGGTCTTCAGTCATTGGATCTGGCTGGGCAAATAGGAGCTTCACGGTGCCGGACGAAGATGTTGTCTTTCTATACCCTTCATTGCCCCGGGGCCCAGGGTCTCCAGACCAAATTCTCTAGTGGCTTGCTCTAGAACTTGAGCATGCTTGAAGATAAAGGGGAGCCTAATATGCCACCCCAAAATACGCCACTTCGGCATATTGATTACTTTGAATTAAAGTCACTTAAACAGCCCATGCCAAGGACACTCTGAATCTCCACTGTTCCCTTGTCCCCCTAAGAGCAGGAAATAAATCTCCCATGTGAAAGGTGCCCTCCCTGCACCAGGAGGGTAGCAGACATCCTTATCGTCAGAGATAGGGCATTGGTGGAGAAGACTGCATAAATAAAGCTTGTTAAGTAACTACTCCAAGCCCGGATTTCCTTGGCTTGTCAATTGTTCACAAATGTATTGTTTCTTTGCCTGAAAGACAGAAAAGCTGCCTGATTTGGTCATTTCTTTGAGTCCCATATTTTTATAGGCTCTCATGTGTACAAAATTAAACTTGTGAGGCGCCTGGGTGGCTCAGTCGTTAAGCGTCTGCCTTCAGCTCAGGTCATGATCCCGGGGTCCTTAGACCCAGCTCTGCATCGGGCTTCCCGCCTGGCAGGAAGCATGCATCCCCCTCTCCCACTTCCCCCTGCTTGTGTTCCCTCTCTTGCTGTGTCTTTATCTGTCAAACAAATAAAATCTTTAAAAAAATTAAATTTGTTTTTCTCCTGTTAATCTGTTCTATGTCCATTTAATTATTAAGCCAGCCTAAGAACCTAGAAGGGTAACTGATGAGTGGTGGATACACCAAGCCTCAAGCCCCAGGTGAGTCGTGTGACTGCAGTGAGGTGTTCGATCCTGCCCGCTGTGTGCTGGGCTCTGGGCCTAGAGAGTGGATCCCATGAAGTCCCTGCTGCCTTCATGGAGCTCACAGTTGGAGTCGGGGGCAGCTGGGGCACAGGAAGCTCAGTGAGGGGGCCTTGTAAGGTGAGGGGGGGAAACTTCGGGAAAGGTTGGGCTCGGTCTGTTTTACAACTTTATAATTTTTTTTTTATTGAGGTATAATTGACAGAATTTCTACATCTTTAAAGTATATAATCTCATGAGTTTGGACATAAGTATACCCATGAAGCCATCTCCACCCATCAAGATAATGATTGTATTTACTACTCCCAGAAGTTTCCTCACAGTCCTTTGTTTTTTGTTGTTGTTTTGTTTTGTTTATAAAGATTATAGGGGCACCTGGGTGGCTCAGTGGGTTAAAGCCTCTGCCTTTGGCCCAGGTCATGATCTCACGGTCCTGGGATCGAGGATCCCATCGGGCTCTCTGCTCAGCAGGGAGCCTGCTTTCCCCTCTCCCTCCGCCTGCCTCTCTGCCTACCTATGATTTATCTCTCTGTCAAATAAATAAATAAAATCTTTAAAAAAGAAAGAAAGAAAGAAAGAAAGAAAGAAAGAAAGAAAGAAAGAAAGAAAGAAAGAAAGAAATTGCCAACTCTCAAGACACCTGAGTGGCTCTGATGGTTGAGCATCTGCTTTCTGCTTTGGTCATGATCCTGGAGTCCTGGGGTTGAGTCCCACTTTGGGCTCCTTGCTCAGCGGGGGAGCCTGTGTTCCCTCTGCCTGCTGCTCCCCCCCCCCCCGCCCCGTTTGTGCTTTCTCTGACAGGTAAATGAATAAAATCATTTAAAAACTTTATTAAAAAATTTGTAAAAAAGAAATTGCCAACTCTTTTCAAAGGAGGGTGTACTCTAGGAGAGGTAGTTTTCTCTCCCCTGCTAGGTTCTGGAGCTGGGGCCCTAGAAATTAAAATGGCAAAGACAAATGAACAAGCAACAGTTTATTAACACACAGAGGCATACTGTGCAGGGAGAAGCAGTGAGGACCTGAAAGGAGCCCAGGAACTGCAGCTAATATAGCATCTCAACAAAGAACAGTTTAGGTGAAGCATGGGGACACCCACACAGTTGAAAATCCGATAACTTTTGACTCTCCAAAAACAACTACTCATAGCTTACTGCTGACCAGAAGCCTTGCCGAGAACACAGACCATCTACGAACACACATTTTGTATGTTATGTGTATTCTGTACTGTTATGTGTATTCTTACAATGAAGTGAGATAGAGAAAAGAAAATATTATTAAGATAATCATAAGAAAGGGGCGCCTGGCTGGCTCAGTCGGTAGAGGGTGCCACTCTTGATCTCAGGGTGGTTAAGTTCAAGCCTCACATTGGGAGTAGAGATTACTTAAAAATAAAATATTAAGGGCGCCTGGCTGGCTCAGTCGGTAGAGGGTGCCACTCTTGATCTCAGGGTGGTTAAGTTCAAGCCTCACATTGGGAGTAGAGATTACTTAAAAATAAAATATTAAGGGCGCCTGGGTGGCTCAGTGGGTTAAAGCCTCTGCCTTTGGCTCGGGTCATGATCTCAGGGTCCTGGGATCGAGGCCCGCATCGGGCTCTCTGCTCAGCGGGGAGCCTGCTTTCTCCTCTCTCTCTGCCTGCCTCTCTGTCTACCTGTGATCTCTCTCTCTCTCTGTCAAATAAATAAATAAAATCTTAAAAAAAAAAAAATATTAAAAAAAAAGGGGGGGCGTCTGGGTGGCTCATGTTAAGTGTCTGCCTTTGACTCAGGTTGTGATCCCAGGGTCCTGGGATCAAGCCCCATATAGGGCCCCCTGCTCAGCAGGAAGCCTGCTTCTCCCTCTCAGACTCCCCCTGCTTGTGTTCCCTCTCTGCCTGTCCCTCTTGCTGTCAAATAAATAAAATATTTAAAAAAATAAAGAAAACTGGGGCGCCTGGGTGGCTCAGTTGGTTAAACGACTGCCTTCGGCTCAGGTCATGATCCTGGAGACCCGGGATCGAGCCCCACATCGGGCTCCCTGCCCGACGAAGAGCCTACTTCTCCCTCTCTCAATCCCCCTCCTTGTGCTCCCTCTTTGGCTGTGTTTCTCTCTGTCAAATAAATAAATAAAATCTTTAAAAAAAAAAAAACATAAGAAAGAGGAATACACTTACAGTACTGTGCTGGGTCTACCAGGAAAAAAAAAATCTCCTGGCGTAAGTGGACCTGCACAGTTCCACCCTGTGTGGTTCAAGGTCAAAGTTCCACTACATTTGCAGAGAAGTGAGCAGACGAAAGGGGTTGAGGTTTTTAGGGGCAGCAAGCAGCAGGTGTGGGCGAATACTTCAGGGAAATTTAGGGAAGAGAAGTGTTAACACATTAACGCTTATTATTTTGATTCCTCTGAGTTGTTAAGAGTCTGGATTCCTCTGGGCTGATTACTAGTCTAAGCCTGCTTTTAGGCAAATAAGGCAGAAGGCAGATTGCTTTTTTTTTAATTTAATGTTTCTCTTTGGCTCAAAGTAATCCATATGGAAAGGGGCGTAAGGTATCCCTATGGTATCATTTTAAGATCCCCTCCCCCCAGCAGAAAATGGAAGTTCTGGTTGCTTTATACTGGCAACAGGGTGGGGGTAAATTTCCCTGATTATAGATAAACTTAAACATCTTGCCCTGCACCTAGTTAACACCCATATATCTCCTTTGATGAACTGTCCGTTCAAACTTTTTACCCATTTAAAAAATTAACTTATTTGCCTTCTTAATAGCGAATCATGCAAGTTCTTTACATATTCTAGAGACAGGAGATACGTCCTTCATTGAATATATGTTTGCAAATAATTTCTCCTAGTCTCTAGCTTGACTTTTCTGTTTTGTAACAATGTCATTAGAAGAGCAAAAGTCCATTTTGATAAGGTCCTGCTGATTAATATTTTTTCTTTTATATTTTGTGCTGGTGTCGTATTTGAGAAATCTGCCAAATCGAAGGTCCCTGAGATTTTCCTTTATGATATATTATATATTTGTATAGGCTTCACTCTCACTGAGGTCTGCGATCTGTTTCCAGGCTGAGTCTTGAAAAATGAATAGTACAGCAAAGGAGCACTAGAAAGTATGTATTCTAGGCTGGAGGGACCACCCTGAGCAAAGGGCCAGAGGGGTGTGTGCCTGATTGGTCAGGAGGGGGCATCTCTGAGAGGGGCACGCAAGGTGTGAGGGAGCAGGTGGGGTGAGGTCCTCCTGCTGGGCAGGTGGCCAGGGACCAGGGTGGACGGCCAGGAGTGCCAGGCTAAAGCACTTGCATGTTACCCCAAGGGCAGCGGGAGCTACTGCAGGGTGCTGACCAGAGAGGGGTCATGTGGTCACAGCGACCTTAACTGCAAAATCCAGGGCAGGAGGAGTGAAGGAGAGAGGAGCAGAAAGGTGTTACATTGGCAGGTTGGAACCTGCCATTGGCTCCCAGCTGGTTCAGGAGGCTGATGATAAGCACCGCGAATTAAATGTTTGCATTTCCTGGTAACTATTTGTTGTACTGCTTTGGGGAGCTCTTTTATTACTGTTAAAAAACAAAATTCAGGGGCGCCTGGGTGGCTCAGTCATTAAGCGGCTGCCTTGGGCTTGGGTCATGATCCCGGACTCCCGGGACTGAGCCCCGAATGGGGCTCCCTGCTCAGCAGGAAGCCTGCTTCTTCCTCTCCCACTCCCCTTGCTTGTGTTCCCTCTCTAGCTGTGTTTCTATCAAATAAATAAAATCTTTTTTTTTTTTTTTAAGATTTTATTTATCCCAGGTCTCCAGGATCATGACCTGAGCCGAAGGCAGAGGCTTAACCACTGAGCCACCCAGGTGCCCCTAAAATCTTTTTTTTTAAATAAAATCTTTTTTTAAAAATTCGACTGAGTACATTTCAAGATCAAATTGGCTTTACTCAGTGATTCAGGAATTGGGCAGCAAACCATCTAGCAAACAGAGAAGAGCTCTGAAGGTTTTTGTTTTTTTTTTAAGATTTTATTTATTTGACAGAGACACAGCAAGAGAGGGAACACAAGCAGGGGGAGTGGGAGAGGGAGAAGCAGGCTTCCCGCAGAGCAGGGAGCCCGATGTGGGGCTCGATCCCAGGAACGTGGGATCATGACTTGAGCCAAAGGCAGACACAGAGCCACCCACGCACCCCTCTGAACGGTTTTTATAGGTAGAAGGGGGAAAGGGCAGTGAAAGGAGACCCAGATTGTTTCAGGCAAGGTCACTTTCCTTTAGCGAAAGGGTGGTGAGGGTCTACCCTGCTGATCACCTCACTGGGCCTCCTAGGGGACTCCACACCAATTAGGTAAAGGTAACATTCCTGGAAGAGGCAGAAACTGAAATTAGGCCAGACGTTAGCTTTGGTTTGCTGACATGGGGCTTACTGCAAGTGATGCGTTATGGGCCTGGCCTGTCTTTCTTCTTCTTCATTGTCTTTCTCCTCCTCGTCTTTCTCCTCCTCCTCCTCCTCCTTCTTCTTCAAGATTTTATTTATTTATTTGACAGAGAGAGAGACCACAAGTAGGCAGAGAGAGAGGAGGAGGCAGGCTCCCCGCCGAGCAAAGAGCGATACGGGCCTGGATCCCAGGACCAACTGAGCCACCCAGGTGCCCTTTTTTTTTTTTTAAGATTTTATTTATTGGGGTGCCTGGGTGGCTCAGTTGGTTAAACGACTGCCTTTGGTTCAGGTCACAGTCCCAGATCGATTGAGCCCCGCATCAAGCTTCCTGCTCCATGGGAAGTCTGCTTTTCCCTCTCTCACTCCCCCTGCTTGTGTTCCCTCTCCAGCTGTGTTTCTCTCTGTCAAGTAAATAAATAAAATCTTTTTAAATAAATAAAATCTTTTTTAAATAAATAAAATCTTTTATTTATTTACTTGACAGAGAGATCACAAGTAGGCAGAGAGGCAGGCAGGGAGAGAGGAGGCAAAAGGCTCCCTGATGAGCAGAGAGCCTAACTCGGGCCTTGATCCCAGGACCCTGAGATCATGACCTGAGTTGAAGGCAGAGGCTTTAACCCACTGAGCCACCCAGGCACCCTTTCTTCAATATTAGGCAAGTTCAGTCTCGTGTCTGTGACACATGTGGCATTTTCTCCGATTGTGTCGTGGGGGTTCAGCCTGGCATATAGGGGCACTTGTATCCCAGAAAGCGGCTGTGTTTTGCAGTGCTGAGGATGTTTTTGTCTGCCTCGCTGAGAAAGGCTGCGCCTCCCCACTGGGCTCCCCACTGCCCCATCCCTCCACTGAGTCAAGGACATCTCCTCTGGGGTCTTCGTGGAGTAGGGGGCAGTCAGGACAACCTGTGTCACCTTGTTAACCTGAGGTGCCCCCTGCCTGAGGTGAGTTTCATCCAGGTGAGTTTCCTGCTTCTCTCGGAACACGATCGAGGGCAGGCCGGACTCCCTGGGCCCCCCAGTCTCAGCTGGGGCCTCACCTCTGTTTTTCACCGTTAGAGCCTTGGGGGCCGGTTGCCCGCCCTCCTTCCAAAACCACTTCTGTTTTCCAGGCTGCGAGGCAGAAGGCGGGGCTGCCTCCGGAGTGCTGAGTCGAGATTTCCACATTTCCCTCCAGCAGCTGCGTTTCTGCTGAGTCACAGTTGGGAGGGGGCCTCCCCAGACAAAGAGCAGGCAGATTTTGCTGAGTCACTGGCTACTTCCTCCGCCTTCCTCCAGCAGTGTCGGTGAAAGGGCAGCTCTCCTAGCAGGCCAGAAGGAGTGAAGCTTCCAGAAAAGAGCAGAAGCCTCCAGTTTATCTCTAGTCTTTGCGTCTCAAAGCTGGTTCGTCCCGGACTAAGGTGCTAAGCGGTTCCCATTCCAGTAAACCGGCAACTTCCAACTTCTCTGGGCCTCCTCTCCATCCTCATTCCCACTTCCTAGTCTTCTGGCATTGTCCCTAGCTCTGCCTTTTAGACTGCTTCGCAGCCTGTCCTCTCCGAGCCCTGGATTACGGTGCTGGGTAGCCTTCTGCCCCTGACCTCCTTCGGGCTGGTGCACCCCTCAGCACCCACAGCGATCCATGCCAAGTGAGACCTGTCACCCCGCTCCAAACCCTGCAGCCTTGCCTACTCACACAAGGTCCTTACAACAGCCCCCAAACCCCAGGCAGCGGAGCGGGGAGGGGTGGCCTCGGTCCCCGTCCCCCCCAGTTCTGCTCTGCTGCTGCCCGCCCCCCTCTGTCCCATTTGCAGGCTCCATCCTGCCTCTCCCCGGCTGCCCCGAACAGCTTTCCTCCCACCTCCCAGCCTGTGAGTCCACGCTGACCTGACCCTGACTGAGCACTGTAATCACGGAGTCCGTCCGACCCTTCATCAGACATCACTGCCTTGTCTCTCCTGCCTCTAGGCAGGGAAAGCTCTCTACCTGTCCCACTCCTGTGAATAGACTGGGCCCATCCAGAGAGTCTGGCAGGATTTCACCGGCTTCGAAGTCTTGTAACTTTCATGGCACATGCAGAGGGCAATGAGCCTATCCAACCGGTCACATAACCTAGTCCTAGGTTCCAGGTACTAGGGTGCGGGCACCTCTGGGCAGGGGTAGGGGGTGGTGGGGAGGGCTGCGATTCTGCCCACCACGGAGCAAGTCCCACCTCCTGGGTTTGGTGAGGATGAAATGAGGCCGCACCTGGAAGAACACTTAGCTGGCGGCAGACTTCTGGATGTCTTTTCCAGTTTCTACCCAAATTTGTCTTCCGTGCCCCTGCCCTCGCTGCAGATCATTTAATCCCTGGTCGCAGACTTCTTCCACTAGGATCCTGAGCTCACAGGCTCTGTCAAGGGGGACTTCCAGCCCTCTTCAGCTTTGTATCTCTAGCACTCTACCAAATCGTCCCAAACCTGTCCATTCTAGCTGCTCAAGCATTTGACCAGAAGGAAGGCCTGAGACAAGGGGATGGGTTCTCCGAGGAAATCGGGCTCCACTGGTAGAGTTCCGCACCTCATGCTGGGAGATGCCAGAAGGGACATCTGTCCTGTTGAAGGGGAACCCTCAGGCTCCCTCTAACCATCTGTGTTCTTAAGGGGGGGCATCCCCCTTTTCTGTTACTGTTGTAAAAATTCTCGCAAACACAGTGGCTTAGAATGACACATGTTTAATCTCCGGTAATCCTGAGATCAGAGGCCTGAAGTGGGTCAGTGGGGCTGTGCTTCCTCTTGACTTCCGGGGCAGAACTCATTTCCTCACCTTCTCCAGCCCCTAGAGGCCATCTGCTCTCCGTGGCTCCTGGCCCCTAGCTCCATGTCCGACACTAGCATCTTCTAGGCTTCGAGTCCTGTTTCTCTTGTCATGTCCCGTTCTGTACCTGTCACCCTGCAGCCTTCCTCCTAGAAGGATTTTTGTGATTACAGGAGGCCTACGAGGATAATCCCAGATAATCTCTCTATCGCAAGATCCTTCAATTAACCACATCTGCAGAATCCTTTTTACCATATAATGCAACATATTCGAAGGCTCTGGGGATTCGGATGGGGACATCCTTGGCCGGCGTGGGGGCGGGGTGGTGGTGGCAGGGGCCGTGTGCATTATTCAGCTTACCATGGGGGGAGAAAGAATATGTTTTGGATCATTCTAGTTGCTTGAGGACAGGGAAGGGGAAGTCAGGAAGCTGAATCAGCTTGCAGAAGGACCACAAGCTCAACACTGAGACAGAGAAAGGAGCCAGATCAGCTCTGACCCCTCCTCCTGTGCCCTGGCGTTGTCGGTGTGTGGGGTCTGTTCTGGCCAAGCCCCGGGCTCTTAGAGCAGCAGTTAGAATGAGCAGCAAGTTGTGGCTGGGAGCTAGGAACCCGGGGTCACTGAAGCCTCTGTGTTGCCCTACGGGATGCAGACTGGGCAAGTCGGTCCTCACTTGGGGCCTCTGCTCCCCCATGTTAAATAAGAAAGAACCCGATCACGCCAGCATTACTTTCTGGAGTTCCTCAATTGACAGGCTCTGGATGTGCTGAAGCCAAGTTTTCAGACCTTGACACACTTATCCCCTAAATTCCTGGGGCACAGATGGACCCTCTCTGTGACAGGGCAGGTGGCAAGGGGTTGGTCAGGAGCATAGGCTCTGGCTGCAAAGCACTGTGGTTGGAATCCCAGCTCTGCTGTCACTAGCTGTGTGACTTGGGAAACCTATTAACCTCTCTGAGCCTTTGTGTTTAGGTGGACACAATGGAGATGAAACTGACAATAACCTGGAAGGCGGATGCCAGGATTAAATGAAATCCTGCAGGGAAAGGCTCTGTGCATGGAGAGTGCTCCATAAAATTGGGCTAAGATTGTAGTTTGTAACTTGATTCCAGCTTTTTGGGGGCAGCCTAGCAATATGGTGATGTTTAGCAGAAAGATCTTGGGATTTATCTATTCAGTCTTTCCAATCAACCAGTGCAAATGGACTCCACTCGGTCTGCTACCTGCCGGCATTGTTCTAGGCTCTGCGATTTACAGAACAAAGCAAAATCCCTGCCCTCCAGGAAATTTACATTTTAATGAGGCCATTGGTTTTTAATAGTCCTCATTTCTTTTTTTTTTTTTTTTTAAGATTTTATTTATTTGTCAGAGAGAAACATAGCGAGAGAGGGAACACAAGCAGGGGAAGTGAGAGAGGGAGAAGCAGGCACGCAGGGATCCTGGATCTCCGGGAGCATGACGCGAGCCGAAGGCAGTTGCTTAACCAACTGAACACCCAGGCGCCCCTAATAGTCCTCATTTCTAGAAAATTATTGGCAACACTTTCTTATTTTTTTTCTTTTTTTTGTAATTTTATTTATTTGAGAGAGAGAGTGAGAGCATGTATGCACAAGTGGGGGAGTGGGCAGAGGGAGAGGGAAAAGCAGGCTCCCTGCTGAGCAGGGAGCCAGACCCAGGGCTGGATACCAGAATCTTGGGGCATGACCTGAGCCGAAGGCAGGTGCTTAACCCACTGAGCCACCCAGGTGCCCACTGGGAACTCTTTTTTTTTTTTAATCTTCTAGTTGTGGGCGCCTAGGTTCCTCAGTGGGTTAAGCCACTGCCTTCAGCTCAGGTCATGATTCTGGAGTCTTTGGACCAAGTCCCTCATCCCTCTCCCAGCTCTGTAGGGAGTCTGCTTCACCCTCTGACCTTCTCCCCTCTCATGCACTCTCTCACTCACTCTGTCTCTCTCAATAAATAAGTAAAATATTAAAAAAAATCTTCTAGTTGCTACAGCTCTACTTCTGACCTCTGTGAATCTTGTCATTCTTGAAATTTTGAAATCTTGATCTCAGACTGCCTGAGTTCAAACCCTTATCTTAACTTCTCTGCCTTGGTTTTCTCATCTGTAAAATGGAGATAATATAGTACCAACCTTATGGGGGGAATCGTACAGATTAAATGAGCTAATGCATGTGGGCATTTAAATAGTTGTGCACACTCAGTGCTCCATGAATATGAGCTCTTAGTACCGTAAGCACCGTCCATAGAAGCAGAGATGGTTCTAAACTCCCTGACATAGCCCCTCTACCTAGAAGGCTCAGCAACCTTCTGATCGCCAGATTGATTTGGGGACTGAAACTCAGGTAGGTAATCCTGCAGGAGGGTGACCAGGGGCCAGAGCTCTCATCTCGGATTAGATGCACCCACTGCCTGCTTCTCAAAGACTGTCTCCAAGCATCAGGGCCTCCTAGACATGAGCGGATGAAAGGCATAACAGGACTCAGCCACCAGAGTCCCCTAGACACACCACACTCAAACCTTCCTTGCATTTTTTTAGATGTGGGGCACTTGCTACCTCCATTTCCAAACAGCATCCCTATCCTGAGCCAGGGTCGCCTTTTTATAATTTTTTTTGTTTGTGTTTTTGTTTTTTAATTTAGAATCGAGAAGGGTGGCATTGGGACAGCACTTTAGGGAACACCCAATTTCTCACCTGGGCTCACCCAGTGATCTGCTCTCCCCGAGTCCTAAGTGATGGATTTCCTGCAGACCTAGTTCAGTAGTAGTAGCTCAGACTGGGCCGGCTCTGTGAAGAGTGGCATCAGCTGTGACAGGTTGCGGAAGAGTGCCCTAAGCTTGCGGGGGGGGGGGGGGGGGG
>PITA01000385.1:0-43272 GCA_004023965.1 Spilogale gracilis | reverse complement strand
GACTCACTCTCATGTTTGGGTCGTAGTTTCCTGCTTTATGTGTGATCCTGGGAACACCACTCCATTGCCCCTGCCTCAGTTTCCCTGTCTGTAAAATGGTAGTGATCTACCCCACAGAATTGTAGGGTAGGAACCATAAACACAGCACAGTCTCTAACAGTAAGAGCTCAAAAAAAGAGGAAAAAAGGTCCTAAAAGTACATATAAAGTGAGAATGAGGAGGCAGGCTGTCAGTGCAGGGTCCCCTGGGGGGAGAGGTGACATCTCAGGAGAGCAGGCTCCCAGCACTTGCCCACTAGCCTCCTGCTGTGAGACGCAGGCCTCCCAGCTTTCTGGACCTTTCAGAAGCCCAGGGTGCACAGGTCCCATCCTGGCATGGGGGGGAGCCTCCAGAAGGGACGAAATCACAGGGCCACTCAGATTTCTGGAAGAGGTTTTTTTGTTTTTTTTTTTTAAGCGTCCGGTTTTAAATTGCTTTGTTTTCCTTGGGTCATATGACCGCTCCCCCTCCACCCCCGCAGGCCTGGGGCGGCGCGGCGCGGGTGTTGCAACGTCGGGCCGATTGTGGGGATCAGCTGCTGGCCGCCGCCACGTGACCCACCCCTGGGATAAATGGACGGCGCGGCCCCAGTCGGCACAGTCACTCTCGCACGTTCTCTTGCGCATCCGGAGACGTCGGAGCCAGTCCGGGAGCCAGCATCGAGCGCCAGCCGGATGGAGCGCCCTCAGCCCGACAGGCAAGTGCGCGGCGCGGGGCGCGGGGCGCGGGGCTCTCCCGGGTGGGCAGCCCCTGCCGCGCCGCCTAGCTCTCGCCTCCAGTCTCTCCCCGAGAGCCAGCTGGGAAGCCTCTTCGCCGAGCCCCTTGGGTTTCGGACTAAGGAGGAGACGGGTTTCGGTCTGGTCCGGTGGGGGCCGTTACAGGAACAAAGGGTGATTTACACGTCTGGCTCCCTGGCACTGGGTGGGTGAGCAGATGGGAGTGTCCCTATGCTTCCCGATTTTTTTTTTTTTTTTTTTACTTTTTAATGCCCTTGGAGGTGCTTTCTGCTTCATCTAGAATCCCTGGGGCTGCCGTGCCCCCGTGACAGTGGCTGGTTCTCTTACCAGAGCCTCCTGGTGGCCACCTCTCGTCTTACTAGCAGTCAAGCACTTGAAGGAGACACCAGGATGGCTGTCCTGTCCCCATTTTACAGATGAGGACTGCGCTGTTTCGGGAGGCAGGAAGCCCAGGGCCCCTGGCCAGCAGGTGTCCAAGCTGGGATTTGAACTGCAGTCTGCCCACCTCCAATTCTGGCTCCTTCCCTTTCTCCCAAGAGCCTGACCATCATGTACACAGAGTGATGTTTCCGGAAGGGGTGCGGGAGAGAAAGGAGAAATGACACTTCTGTGGGAGGTGGATAAGGACACAGGGCAGAAATAGTCCCAGAAAGGGCCTTTTTCTTTGAGTAAAACAGTTTTTCAGTTTTTTTTTTAACCCAAGCACTTTTGTGATGGGCATAACATTATAAGGGATTGGTGTCTGAAATGTTAACAGAATAAATGGATTAAATCTTGGGTCTAAAGCCAAGCGACGCAGTTATGACCTAAAATATGAATGTTCACACTGCTGGGCTTTCTCCCCGGGCATTGCAACATTCCCCTGCAAGTGATAATCACTGGTATCAGGATTTCCCAGTTGGTCGTATGACTTGGAGCACGTTGATGGGGCTGCATCCTAAGGCAGTTGGGAGCGTTGCTTGTGTATTAGATGGCTGGCTGGACTTTTGCAGAGAAGCCTGATAGCGCTCAAAGGCCTGCTCTAGACAGGTGTCATTCCCAGAAGTTCAGCCTTCGGAGGAACCCTGCTCGGAGCCACCCTTGTTCACCCTCTCTCCCTCCCCTCTGCAGCATGCCCCAGGATCTGTCAGAGGCCCTGAAGGAGGCCACCAAGGAGGTGCACGTCCAGGCGGAGAATGCCGAGTTCATGAAGAACTTCCAGAAGGGTCAGGTGACCCGAAAAGGCTTTAAGGTATGTGGCCTGGTGGGACCAGCCCTGCTGGAGTGGTGTGACGGGTGTGAGCGTGTCCCAGTGGCCCAGGCCAGTGGTTTAAGTGGGCATTGGGACCAGGGATGCTGAGGGACCAGAGGGGCAGGTCCAAGGAAATCGTTATGCAAATGACATTGAAACTTAAAGAGGGCAGGTGACCTACTGAAGGTTACATAGCAAATTCACAGCCTGTTGCGTGCCATGGAGGGGCTGGGGCACTAGAGCCGACCACTGAGCACCTGTTCTGTGCTGGGCATTTTACATATTCCGTCTGGGGAAGGAAGATGAGGAAGGGCAGGCACAGAGAGGTGAAGTAGCTATCAGGAGGTCACACAGCCAGTAGGTAAACAAGAAGAGCTGAAATCAAAACCGAGACTGGTCTCCCTTCAGAGCCGGTGCCCCTGGCCTCATTCTGATGTGCCTCTGAAGGCAGGGTGTGGCATGGGTTCGAGCCCAAGCACAACCACCTCCTCACCGGAAGACTGTGGGCAGCTTCCGACAGCAGGGTCTTCTTTTTTTTTTTTTTTTTTTAAGATTTTATTTATTTGACAGAGAGAAACACAGCCAGAGAGGGAACACAAGCAGGGGGAGTGAGAGAGGGAGAAGCAGGCCTCCCGCCGAGCAGGGCGCCCGATGTGGGCCTCGATCCCAGGACCTTGAGATCATGACCTGAGCCGAAGGCAGTCCTCAACCAACTGAGCCACCTAGGCGCCCCAGCAGGGTCTTCTTATGCACCCGCTCTCTGCTAGGCACAGATTTTTGCTCTTTCCTGGCAAGGTTGAGGAATTCATGCAAGTAGCAGGCGAGCTCTTGAAGAATTGGGCAGGTGTCAGATGTTCAAACATAAGTGTGAGGAAAGGCTTGTTCAGGTTGAAAAGGGAGTGCTGGGGTGGGGAGCCCTATCCCCCGACTCCTGATATCCCTCCCTTTTGCAGTCTGCGCCCCTCACTCCTTCCAACCAGAGAGACTTTTCAGTGACAGTGCCATGCAGTTCTAGGGGGTCAGGCCTTGTCTACCTCTATGGCTGCTGCGTCTAGTCTTGGCCCTCTCTCCCAGAAAGTGGCATACACCCAGTGGTTGGACTGGGGTTGGGGGGCGGCAGGAGCTGGGGAGGTGGCTGCCGGCCACTGGGACTTTGGATCTTAGCTTTAAGCCCCTGAGTTCAACGGGGGCTCGAAGATCCGGGAGGGAAGCCAGTGCTCACACAGGTGATGCTGATGGAGGGGGCACTTATCACCATGGCCTTGGGATTGAGGGCCAGGTGCCAGCCTGTGCCTCGTACTTGACCTGTGTCCCCGTGCTTGACTCTCCCATCAGCCCCCTTTAGGACATCGTCGTCCTCTGGCAGGGGGAGGGGACCAAGGCTTGGCTGGATAGTCGCTCAGACCCTCAGTTACCCAGAGAGGGTGAGTGGCCTACCCCAGGGCCCCTAGCCTGGGACTGGCTGAGCCAAGGTTAGAACCAGATTGGCACACTCGATAACCCAGGCTGTTTTGTCTCAGGCTGCCTGGCTTTCTGCGCCATAGAGAAGGTCTGTGGCTTAGAAATAACTCAGAAACCTCAACCACAATATCTAAACTTTGTTGTCCTTCAAACTCCAGTGCGAGGATTAATGTGTGATGGGAGATTCCCCAAGTCAAGGTGTGCCAGGCCGGTCCCCACAGCCCAGCCCCCGTGGAGTTCAGCGTGGGCCTCTGGGAGGGAGAATCGGCCCCACAGAGAGTTACCCAGAGGTCCAAGTCCAGAGGCACTGGGAGGCTCCCGTGAATGCTTTCGTTCAGGTCCTCCCTTGCTCCACAGCTGTTGCTGGATCCTAGCAAAGTCTGGGCCTGACTCCAGTGTCATTTCTTGCTAGCCACGAGGGCTCACGCCTCCTCCTCTCTCCAAGTTTTAGCTTCCTTTTCTGTAAAGCGGGGATAGCGAGTTCTCCATTGGGTTTTATAAGGGCTAAGTTAGGCTGCGTGTTCATCCGTGGAATACCAGGGTTGTAGGTGGAGCAAGTTCATGGTCGAATTTTCCCCTGACCTGCCCTCTGTCTGCGGTGCAGAGGGGATGGCAGGGGGGGCCGACAGGAGGTGGGAGCCCAGCCTGGGGAGGTCACGAGGGTCTTGCCAAGGCAGCCATGGAGGGCTGGATGGGGTTCTTCCGTGAGTCCAGCAGCCCGACCTGCTCCTTCGACCATTTCAGCTGGTGATGGCCTCTCTCTACCACGTCTACGTGGCCCTGGAGGAGGAGATCGAGCGCAACAAAGACAACCCAGTCTTCGCCCCCCTTTACTTCCCAGAAGAGCTGCACCGCAAGGCCGCCCTGGAGCGGGACATGGCCTTCTGGTACGGGGCCTGCTGGCAGGAGGCTGTCCCCTACACACAGGCCACGCGGCGCTACGTGCGGAGGCTCCAGGAGGTGGGGCGCAGGGAGCCAGAGCTGCTGGTGGCCCATGCCTACACCCGCTACCTCGGCGACCTGTCAGGGGGCCAGGTCCTCAAGAAGATCGCTCAGAAGGCTCTGGACCTGCCCAGCTCTGGGGAGGGCGTGAACTTCTTCACTTTCCCCAACATCGCCAGTGCTACCAAGTTTAAGCAGCTGTACCGCTCCCGCATGAACTCTCTGGAGATGAGCCCTGAGGTCAGGCAGAGGGTCCTCCAGGAGGCCAAGACTGCGTTCCTGCTCAACATTCAGGTGAGGGTCCGGTCGCCTGGGGTGGGGGTCCTGGTGAAGCGAGGCCTCCAGGTCTGCCCTGACTACCTGGGCGGGCTTATTACCTCAGTTGCCCCATCTGTAAAATGGGGATATAGCAGTATCTGCCTCTTAGGGTTGTTGGGAGGATCAAGTGAGTTCATACTGATCATGGCAGGAGCTGGTACGGGGCTAACCCTGTCATACTGGTTTGTGTTCTCTGGGATGTGACCGGCACCGTTGTAGCCCTCTGTGACCACACTCTGCGACAACACTGATGTCGTGTGTGCATGGGTGTGTGGGCAGGTTGGCAGTGTGGGGTGGGGGGTCCCCAGGTGCTGCAGGTGTGGCTAGGACATGGGGAAAGGGCGTGATTGGGGTGCGCTCATGGCAGGGTGCTCGTGGCCTGCGAGCACATGGGGAGGAATGGGCAGGCCACCCAAGTGTACCTGTCACATTTTCTTTCGAAAGCTAGGTGACGGGAATGGGACAGCTCGGTACTTTTCTTAACGATTTTGTGAAGTCCTCAAGATGTCCTAGCACCACTTAAAATACCGCGTTCGGGCTAGGGCCCTAGCGCCATCTCTCACCGGACGGGCTTGGGTGTCTTCTGTCTCTTAGCTGTTCGAGGAGCTGCAGCAGCAGCTGAGCCGGGACGCTGAGGACCAGAGCCCCTCGCAGGCCCCGGGGCTGCGCCGGCGGGGAGGCAGCGGGGTGCAAGGTGAGGCCCCTGAGCCCCCCGGGATGGGCTCTGTGGGAGGGGAACCCGCGGCCGGTGGTCTATCTCCAGGACCTCTTTGTCTTGTCTTCTGAGTGTTTTAACCGAGAAGTATGGTGTGGGCACAGAGGCCTGGGGCCATCCTTCCGGGTGCGTCTCAGGGCCGGCTTTGCGGCCTCTCCACACCTCAGTCTTCCCACTTCTAAAATCAAGGGTGGTCGACAAGTTCTAGTTCACTGTTAGAAGGATAGACGTGCACGCAAAGGACCCTCAGGAGTCCTGGGCAGAGTCTCTTTTTTTGCATCTGTGGAGCCCGACATGGGGCTTTAACTCATGACCCTGAGATCGTGACCTGAGCTGAGATCAAGAGTCAGATGCTCAACTGACTGAGCCTCCAGGCGCCCCATGGGCAAAGCCTCTTAATTTAGATGCTTTTTTTGGCCCTTTCATGGTTCCTGAGCAGAGACCCCTGAGCCACCCTCCCCCACCTGTCCTGTGGCTTCCCCACCGGAGCCGGGACCACGTGGAATGCTCTGTTGGTGGAACTCTGCCTGGGGACGTGGGAATGAGGCCAGTCGCCACGCGATGGGATGGGCTACCAGGGAGGTAGAGGGTCTCTACGCTCACACAGTGGTTCTCCAAGTGTGGTCCCCTGCGTGCTCCTGGAGCGGGTGTTCTCACAGCGTGGGCTGGCTAAACATGGAAAAGTTTGGAGACGTAGTAAGCTCCCTGCTGTCTTTGGAGGGCTCCCTGTCTGCACTAGCAGAAGCCTCGCATTGAGCAGGAACTGTACTAGGGACTGCTGAGGCCCTTTTGCTCTGTTTTTCTGTGACCTCCTCCATACCCCCCACCTCTGCCCACCTCTTGGTGACATTACCCCCCTCTCTCTTTCAGACTCGACTCGCACGGAGACTCCCAGAGGGAAGCCCCAGCTCAACCTTCTCTCCCAGGCACCGCTCCTCCGATGGGTCCTTACGCTCAGCTTTCTGGTGGCCACGGTTGCTGTGGGGCTTTATGTCATGTGAACGCAAGGGCGCTGGCCCCCTTACACTGTGAACTCTGTCCATCGGAGGGCCCTCTTTCTGGAGAGGGAATATCTCTTGGCTGGCTTCCTTACCTTTAGCATGGGGGGCTGTCGGTGCCCTCCACCCTGTCCCTACATCCCTCTCTTTGGAAAAGGAGTCTGTGGCATCTTCCCCAACCAAAAGCACATCCAGCTTACTGACATGAACTTCCAAAGTGGGATGAGGCGTCCTGCCTGGCCCCTCAGCACCCCCAGTTCCTGCAGCAGAGCCCAGAAGACATGGCCAGAAGTGGCAGCCGACTTGAACCTCCCAAGCGTCCTGGGTTCGCGGTCTCCTTGACACGCCACGACCGCGTTCTCTGTGGGCCGTGGCGAGTTGTATATAAATGTGCAGAGATGTTGTGTCTTGTGTTTGTCTTGTTTTTGTTGGAATCACTCTTTGTTCCTGGCTGCACCTGAATTGTGGCATTTTGTTATGTTCTGTTTTTATAGCAGAGTTGGGGTGGGTTTGGGGGTGGGCTGGGTGGGGAGGGAGGTGTTTAACCACCCTGTGGCCTTGGTCTCTAACTTTTGTGTGAAATAATAAACTCCAGTGCCTGATAGGAGCTTGAAGTGTTTTTTTGTTGGGCTCTGTTACCCTTGGGGAGCTGCACTTTTCCCTGCTTGTCTCTCGAATGCCTGGTGGGGAGGAGGGGTGAGAGTAGGGGTGGAAGGAGCCAGTTTCAGAGGTTGGTCTCTGTTCTGAGAATGTGGGGGGTGAGCTTTAGGCAGTTAGTGTGTGAATCTTTGTGTTGAACCTTGTTTGATGCAAGACTCAGCTTTACTGAGGATGGCATTGCCCTCCTGGGCTGGAATGAGCCAGTTCTGGGGTAAAATTGACCTAGTTGGTACAGTGACTCTTTGGGACCCCAGTGAGATCCCTGTGTTCCAATCCCTGCTACTGGGATTTGTAGCTCTGCCTTTGAAATTAGTTACTAACCTTTCTGCGGCTCAGTTCTATCACTTGTGACGTGAGTACAATGAGATCTACCTCACCTGCCCATCCTGAGAAGCAAATGAGAGGCAGGTAAAATGCCATCATACCACATTAGCTCCTATTAGGAAATGAGGGTGATTGGGAGTTTGTGATTTTTGCTAAGTGATTTTTGTGCTCTGCGTGTGTGAGTCACTTTACCTGTGTCCCCTCATTTCATGCTCGCAGCAAACCTGTGAGGGGTGCCACCACTCTGGGGTGCAGGACGGATTTAAAACAGGTCTGTGCAGCTCTAAAGCCCCACTCCCCATCTTAAGTCATGAAAGCCACTGAAATATTAATAGTGCAACTTCCCAGTTTGTGCAAGTGAAAACCCCTCCCTGAAGGTGTAGTTGGGAAAGCAGGAGACAAAGCATTTCCTTACCACCACTAGCACTGAGGATTGGGAGTCAGGGGAGCTTTGTGCCCAGTCTTGGCTTTGTCACCACGTCTGGAACCTTGGACAAGTCACCCGTCTCCTTTTGTTCCCTGGCAAAATGAAAATAATTCATTTATATATTATATAATTAGGTGTATATATGTATATAATACATTACATAATATATAATAATATGCCTCACAGCGGGCGGAGGGCCCAGGGGTGTCCAAATGCCCGTGTGTGTGGATGGTGACATCAGAACCACCTGGGAATCTCGGGTCCCACCCCGAGAGGTTCTGAGTCTGGTATCCTTGTGAAAAGTTCCCTGAGAGATTCCAAAGTGCCAGGAGTCACAGTTCACGAGACATTTGGCAAGAGCAAGCATTCGTGGGCGTCTGGGTGGCTCAGCAGGTTAAAGCCTCTGCCTTCGGCTCAGGTCATGATCTCAAGGTCCTGGGATTGAGGCCCACATCGGGCTCTCTGCTCAGCAGGGAGCCTGCTTCCTCCTCTCTCTCTGCCTGCCTCTCTGCCTACCTGTGATCTCTCTCTCTGTCAAATAAATAAAATATATATAAAAAAAAGTAAGCAGGCATTCAAACAGCTGTAGCTTTTCCCACCCTATGCCCACTTCCCGGCTTTCTGTGAAAGGGACATCGATATCGTTATTTGTACTGATAAAGGAAAGGAAGGAACAGAGAGACAGCGAAACAAACCACCTTGATCCTACTAATGGGAAAATGGCCAAATAGTCTGTATTCTATTCATACTAGGGAGAACCCATAACTGTTTGGGTAGAATGAGTTGTACCCCTGGCTGGCTCAGTCCCAAAAGCATGCAACTCTTAATTTCCAGATCCTGAGTTCGAGTCCCACACTGGGTGTACAGATTACTGAAGAAAATAAAAAAAAATAAAAAATTGAATGAGTTAAGTCTGTTGTCCTGAGGAACCTCCATGAAGTATTACTGAGAAAATCAAGTGTCAGATTCACTTTTTTTAAATACACTGCAGAAACACACATATTTTACATACTCTGTGTGAATTATGTTTACATGACCGTGGCAAAGGTAATAAAAAATTATTTCCAGTTGTTCCTCCTGGAAGGTGGGAAGGAAAAGGAAGGGAAGAGATTATGTTTTGCCAAATTTTCCCGTTTTTCCAGCTAGGTTGGGTACTGGTCGTGAATTTTTGCAAATTTCAAGCACTACCAGGTAATGAGAAATCTTCGACAATTAAAACAAGTATCACCCTTTGGGTGTAAGAAAACACCCTTGAGTCCCAAGGCTGGGGCAATTTCGGGCCCAGTGACAACTTGTTTCTGGCTCATCTCCATCGTTCGGAGGGTGTGTGACAGCGTGGGCTCGGCGCAGAGGGCAGCGGGCTCCCGCCGGGAGCGACGGCTTCTGAACCCGGAGGGGTGTACACGGAAAGCCCTAGCACACACGCCGCGCCTCCGCCATCTTTGCGCCCGCCCGGCGCCCCGCCGCCGCTTCCTCCCGGGTCAGAAGTTTCGCGCCAAATTGTCCGGCTTACAAAATGGAGCCCGGAAGGAGGCCCGGGACGTGACGTCATGAGCCCCGCAGCCAATCCGCTCCGGCAGTCGGCCTGGGAGGCGGTGCTAGCGGGCGCTGAGCGGTCCAATCTCTGGCTGCGGGGCTCCGGCGAGCCAATCGGGGCGCAGCGGCTGCGGCGTCCGAACGCGGCGTCTGGTTTTTGCCGCGAAACTCGGCTGCGGAGCGTGGAGGTTCTTGTGTACCTGCGTTCGCGGAGTGCGGGAACCGGGAGGTGAGACCGGTGGGTCCTGGGGTGATGGGGGGCCGGGGAGTGTGCTGGCGGCCTCACTGGGGGGCGCAGCAGGACGGGC
This sequence comes from Spilogale gracilis, assembly GCA_004023965.1. Taxonomy (NCBI): domain Eukaryota; kingdom Metazoa; phylum Chordata; class Mammalia; order Carnivora; family Mephitidae; genus Spilogale; species Spilogale gracilis. Next base: position 33,576 of record PITA01000385.1, on the reverse strand, counting down.
AGGGTCCGTGCTGGGAGGGCCGGGGTCGCCGCGTCCCGCGCTCGGAGCCGAGCCCCCGGGCATCTGAGGCGAGGCCGCGCGCCGCCGTCCCCGGCCCGCTTCAGCTGTTTGTCCCCGCGCCAGGCGCAGTCATGTCGGGCTTTGACGACCCCGGCGTCTTCTACAGCGACAGCTTCGGGGGGGACACGGCGGCCGACGAGGGGCAGGCCCGCAAGTCGCAGCTGCAGAGGCGCTTCAAGGAGTTCCTGCGGCAGTACCGAGTGGGCACCGACCGCACCGGCTTCACCTTCAAATACAGGTGCGCGCTGGGGCGGGCCCGCGGGAGGGTGGGTGAAGGTGTCCTCAGGATTTCCTTTGCCTATGCGTTCGTTCCAGTCTTGTAACTTCTGTTGATCAGCACCTGCCGTTTGACAGGCACTGTTCAGGTGCTGGGCTGCGCACTGAACCTGCCCTTAGTCGTTGCCTCGCCGGTAGCATCACGCCAAATCCTTGTAGGCCCAGCCTCTAACCCCAGCACCTTAAAATGCAGAGAAGGTGAATTTGTGGGTCCAGGCTTGGGCGAGGCCCATGATTAGCTGAGTGACTTCCAAGTAACGGACTGTCTGTGTCATCAGTAAGTGGATGTCAGCAGTTCTGCCTCCCATTTATTCTTGTTCCGCTGACACTGACCCTGTGTGTGCCAGACATTGTGCGAGGTACTGAGATAGGATGAAAAGACTCCCTGCTGCTTGCTCCTAAGTCAGTGGGGGCAGGGTGTAGAGGCCAAGAGATAAATTACAAGGTGACAGTTGCCTCAAAGGAGGACTATAAAGGGGAATGAGGGAGGGCTTCCAGATGAGCCCGAGTTGGCTGTAGGCGGAGAGAAGAGTTTCAAGTGTGGAGGGTATCGACGATGGGAGCAGTTGTATGTGTGGGTGGGGAGATATGGGTGGCCTGTAGTAGCAAGGTGCTTTCTGGTTCGGGGTGGCCGTTTCCTGTGGCTCTGCGATGAGGATAAGGTCTGGGATGAGGCTATGGAGAGGGCTTTGCATGGCATAGGTCTATGGTTCCTACGTGTGTTTTTGGACAATAGTCCCATGGGATGCTCTGTAAAAAGTCCGCCTGGTGGTTGGTAAGACAGACACAGCCTGTGCTATCTGTGGCCTCCCAGGTTGGAGCTTTGTTAGTCTCTGAGAGAAAGGAAGACGCTCCAAAGGGTCCTCCAGGGAAAGAACCGAGTCTCGCAAACTGACCTGTGCACACAGCCCTGTCCGTAGAGTGCTGAAATCTCCCTTAGCCATCCTGTGCGCTGTTTCCGTGGAGCTGTGTTGGGAGGACACCTCTGTGGGCAGTAGGGAGCCTCTGCAGAGGGACGTCACAGAGCCATGTGGAACTTGATGTGTGTTTGGGAAGAGGAGTGGGGGTGGTGGTGATGGTGTGGGCGGATATGGGGTGCAGGTGTACCCCAGCCAGTGTTGATTTCCACTTCTCTGCACCCTGCCCCCGCCCTGTCACCTGCGCACTCCAGGGATGAGCTCAAGCGCCATTACAATATGGGGGAATACTGGGTCGAGGTGGAGATGGAGGACCTGGCCAGCTTCGACGAGGACCTGGCCGACTACTTGTACAAGCAGCCAGCCGAGCACTTGCAGCTGGTGAGTGGGACCCCAACTCTGAATCGCCCGGGGCTGGTCCCACTCTGGTCACCATCAGTTGTCACCTTCCTGTTCTCCAGCTGGAGGAAGCTGCCAAAGAGGTGGCTGATGAGGTGACCCGGCCCCGGCCCACAGGCGAGGAGGCGCTCCAGGACATTCAGGTCATGCTCAAGTCGGATGCCAGCCCATCCAGCATTCGTAGCCTCAAGGTGGGTCCATTAATGACCAGTGGAGGGTGACAGTGGGCTGCACAGGGGCTTCGGACCGGGCAGACCTGAGTGCAGGCTGTGTGACCCTGAGCAGCTCACTTGACCTCTCTGAGCCTGTTCCTTTCTTGGTAAGATTAACTCAGTGGACAAGTGAGCTCTTGTGGGTAAGGCATTGAGTTGGACCACGGGGAAACAATGTTGAGCGAAACAAGTTCCTCTTCTTGGGATATACCCCTCAGGAGGTGTGTGTGTGTGGGAACCTGAGTAAACTAGTGAATATCACCTGTGATGGTTGGAGATGATCTTGATAAGTGCAGTGGAAGAAGTCAGGGGCTTCTGGGAAAGACGAACGCTTCCTTGGTGGAGAACCACCTGAGTGGGCATACAGCGGGAAGAGCATTCCAGAGAGGCAGAGTATAGCCCATGCAAAGCCTGAGTGGTGATTTGGGCATGGTGTGTTCAAGGCCGTGTTGAAGGACAGCCAGTGTGGCTAAAGAGTGATTGGGAAGCGGGAGGGATTGGCAGCGCCAGTCTGCCATCCAGGTGTGTGTTTGTTTTCTTAAAGACTTTATTTATTTGAGAGCGAGTGCAAAAGCGAGCATGAGCATGGGGGGAGGAGCAGGGGAGAGAGACAAGCACACTAGACTCCCCACTCAGTACGGAGCTCGAAGTGGGGCTTGATCATGGCCTAAGTCTGAGCTGAAACCCAGGGTCAGTTGTCCAGCCGACTGAGCGACCCAGGGGGGTACCCCAGGTGTTTATTTAAGTGACAAATACTAAAGGTTGCTTCGCTCCAGATGCTGGGCTAGATCTTCACTACAACAGATGGGACTTGTTTCTCCCAGAGCTTATGGTGGGAGAGCCTGGTAAGGGACATTGAGATTGAGATGGCTTCAGGAGCTGTGTATGGTCATGAAGAAAAGAGAACGAGATATCCATGACAGTGGCCGAGGGTGGTGGATGGTGGCCAGATTGGGCCTCCGAAGTAATGTTGGAGTGAGTCTCAGTGATGCATCGTCAGCTGCATGACAGGCCAAGGAGAGAGCGTTCCAGATTCAAGGAGAAGCAGGTGCAAAGGCCTTGAGGTGGGGACGGTGGCATGCTTCCTGGAATAAGAAGAAGCCAGTGTGGCTGGACCCCAGTGAGTGTGAGGGCTTGGGGAAGGAAGGGAGGAGGAGCGGGGAAGAGGCCAGAGGGCCAGGGCCTTTCCAGCCATGGGAAGAAACTTGGATTCTGTAGGAAGCACAACAGGAAAGCCCAGATGTTCAAGCAGAATGGGCCGATTCCATTTGCAAACAGTCCTGCTGGCGGCCATGTGGAGAACTGATAAAATAGCGGGAGAGCAGTGAGCAGGAAATGATGATGGTCAGGACGTTAGTGGCTGTCAAGGGTAGGGCTGTTATCAGAATCTAGGGAAGTGCGTGTGTGCCTGTGCTCTGTGCGCTATGCAGTGGGGCCCGGGTGCCATCCATTTAGCTAATGTCACCTTCTTGTCCTGTGTTATACTCAGAGGGCCATCCTCTGGCCTTTGCTTGTGTCCCCATGTCCTGCAGCCCTTTTGGGCTTGATCCCAGGACTCTGAGATCATGACGTGAGCTGAAGTCAGATGCTTAACCAACTGAGCCACCCAGTCATCCTTGCTGAATTTTACCTAAGTTACAGAGGTGCTACTTTATCCCTAAATACTTTACCATGCATTAGAAAAATACTTTTTTAAAAAATAGATTTTATTTATTTATTTGACAGGGAAAGACACAGCGAGAGAGGGAACACAAGCAGGGGGAGTGTGAGAGGGAGAAGCAGGCTTCCCGCCAAGCAGGTAGCCTGGTGTGGGGCTCAATCCCAGGACCCCAGGATCTTGACCTGAGCTAAAGGCAGGCTCTTAATTACTGAGCTACCCAGGCGCCCTTTAAAAGAGGTTTTCTAGAAACATGTTTGTTTTTTCTTTAATTAAGTAAGCTCCACACCCACCATGGGGTTTGAATTCGAGACCCTGAGATCAAGAGTCACATGGTCTTTGGAGTGAGCCAGCTGGGTGCCCGAGAAAAAGAGATTTTTCTCATAATCCCCGCTGTTCTTGTCTCCCTTGAACCACCTGTGCTGTCGATGGCTCTGTTGCAGTCGGACATGATGTCGCACTTGGTGAAGATCCCTGGCATCGTCATCTCGGCGTCTGGGGTCCGCGCCAAAGCCACCCGCATCTCCATCCAGTGCCGGAGCTGCCGCAACACGCTCAGCAACATTGCCTTGCGCCCTGGCCTGGAGGGCTACGCCCTGCCTAGAAAGTGCAACACGTGAGTGCGGCTGGGAGTGGGGAGATGGGGAGGGCGAGGGCCAGCCTGCGGCGGCACGGGGCGCGTCCGCAGGAGTGGCACAGGCCCTCGTGTGCGGGGGCTTGGTGGTGGTGTCCTCCGTTGGCAAGTTTCGTGCCCACCAGGCCACCCAGGCACCTTGTGTGGGGAACCCAGGGTTGGGAGGGAAGAGCAGCGCAGGGTGACACAGTGAGAGAGGGAACACAAGTCTCCTAAGGCAGACTTGCTGGCGCAGCCGGCCCAGGAACACTGTCCTTGGCGCGGCCGTGTTGCCGACGACCACGTTTGCGCTCTAGGGGCAGAGGGCGGATGGCCTCTCGGCCCCTACAGCCCAGCGTTTGCTCTCTGGCCCCTTATAGGAAGCAGTTTCCACCCTTGACCTGAAGGGTCTGCCCCCTCTCTTCGGCTGCTCATTGGCCTCTGCTGGTCCCCTTCAGCTTCCTGACCTAAATGTTGCAGTGGCCCAGGCCTTAGCCATGCTGCTTTTTTCTCCACTTGCTCCCTGGTGGTCTCGGGCTTTAAATATGGTCCGCATGCAGAGGACACTCACCTGTCCCTTTCCCTTGAATTCTGGGGTCGGATCCGGCTGCTGGCCGGATCCCCCATGTAGGTGGCTAGTGGGTGTTGGAGATTTGAACCCACCCCACAGATGTGACCTCCATCCCACGCCCGCATCTGCCCTTCCACCGCCCCTCTCCTCTCCCACACCCCAGACAGAAGCACCAACTTTTCAGGTGCTCGGGCTCAGGTCCTTGGTCTCAGAGTGTTTCCTCCTACTTAGTCTAGACAATTGAGAAGTGCTTTTGGCTCTGCCTCTGAGGCTGCATGTAGAGAATCAGACCCTTTCTCACCACCGGCTGCCTTGCTCCATGCTGTTGTTCTCTCTCACCTGGAGTGGTGATCCCCCCCGAGCCCAGCCTCGTTCCCGCAGTCTATTCTCAGCTGGTCACTCTTTGTCCTGCCGGTGACCTAATCATTTCCTTGTCTTTATTTTTTTATTTTATTTTTTTTTTGGTTTTTTTTTTTTGTTTGTTTTTTTTTTTTATTTCCTTGTCTTTAGGCCCAGCTTCCCTCCTATTCCTGGGATCGTTGAGCACACTTCTGGCACAGGGCCATTTTTTTTTTTAAAGATTTTATTTATTTGACAGAAATGAGAGGAAACACAAGCAAGGTCAGAGAGAGAGGGAGAAGTAGGCCTTCTGCTGAGCACGGAGCCTGATGCAGGGCTTGATTCCGTGACTCTGGGATCATGACCTGAGCCGAAGGCAGATGCTTAATCACTGAGCTACCCAGGCGCCCCTGGCACAGGGCCTTTGAATGTGCTATTTCCTCTGCTCTAAAAATTCTCCCTCTGACCTCCACAGTCTTTGTTCTCAGTTCCGTTAGCTTTCTCTTATGTTGCCTCCCAGAGGTTCCTCCTCCGTCCTCCATCTTACACTCTGTGCACGCATACTCGGTCACTCTTTCCCACCTACCTGACAGCATGGGGCACTGCTGTCATTCTTCATGCAGCCATTTACCAGCTGGCTTTTTCAGTCTCTCTTGACCCCTGACTAGAACGTGAGCTCTGTAAGAGCGGGGACTTTTGTTCCCTGCTGTGTCCCTGGTCGGTAGATAGGAGTCTGGCACATAGTGGGTGCTTTGCTTTAACGCTACTATGGTAATTGATCCATAACTTCATAACATGGAGGAAAAAAGAGGCTTGGACCCTGGGAACGGTCTGTAGGTGCCCAGACCCTCACCAGGAGATCCTGGGATTTGAGTGTGGGTATCGTAAGGTGGCAGGTGATCAGTCTACCTGCGGAGACACTGAGATCCTCATTGGGGGTTGAGGGTGTCACTTGGCTGCGTCCCTTAAGTTAAGAGAGGAGCCAGGCCTGGAGCCGACCTCCCCATTCCTGATCCGGTTCTTGGTCATCCATAGAGCTGCACTCCTTTTAAGGGCCTTTCCAGCTTATCTTGGAGACCCTCAGCTTGCTGCTGGACAGGTCTTGTCCCTGATTCCTGGGATGGATTCCCTGGGCTTTGGGTTCTCTGGGGCGCTCTGGAGACCCTTTCTCCTCCCTCCGTACAGGGATCAGGCCGGGCGCCCCAAGTGCCCACTGGATCCGTATTTTATCATGCCTGACAAGTGCAAGTGTGTGGACTTCCAGACCCTCAAGCTGCAGGAGTTGCCTGATGCGGTGCCTCATGGCGAGATGCCCAGACACATGCGGCTCTACTGTGACAGGTGAATGAGGGTGGGGGGAGGGTGCTGGGCATCCGGGGGGCTTCTGAAGACTGGGTGGTCTAGCATTGAGGCTCACCTGGGGCCCCAACTGGCAAAATAAAAGAACCTCTGAGGGCAGGGAAGGGTCCGGCCACCACCACGACCAGGGGTGCTCGGTGCTGTCCTGCAGGTAGCTGAGCGATGTGGGTGTGGAGTGGGAGGCCCTGAGGGACGGAGAGATCTGGAGTATAAATGCTAGGGCGGACCGTGAGGGTGACAGGGTGGGTGAGGGGGTCAGGGACTCGCTGTCCCCACCGGGCTCTCATTTTCGTTTCTCCCCATCTTTGTTTCGTCCCTGTCTCCTCAGGTACCTGTGTGACAAGGTCGTCCCTGGGAACAGGGTCACCATCATGGGCATCTACTCCATCAAGAAGTTTGGCCTGACCTCTAGCAGGGGGCGTGACAGGGTGGGTGTGGGCATCCGGAGCTCCTACGTCCGCGTCCTGGGCATCCAGGTGGAGACAGATGGCTCTGGTGAGTTGGCTTTGGGGCCCTGGCTCTGCCGTACCCTGGGATGAGCCCTTGCCGTCTCTCTCCGAGGTTATGGTGGGGCCTCCTGGTCTCCCTGGCTCCCCCTCCTTTCCCGCAGTCCCCGAAGGCCTCTACGATTTGGCCCTCTAGCTCCTCACACCCCCCCCCCCCACTCAATGGACTGCGAGCACAGCCCACTCTGGCAGGGGGACCTCGGCTTTGTCTCCTCAGCCTTATGCCATCCAGACTCTGAGGTCCTGCCCTGAGGGGTCCCCTGACCAGGCTGCCCAGGGTCTGCCTCACACAGCACTCTCAGGCCCTTCCTCCCTGCCCCACCCAGGTCGCAGCTTTGCGGGGACCGTGACCCCCCAGGAAGAGGAGGAGTTCCGGCGCCTGGCTGCCCTCCCTAATGTGTATGAGGTCATCTCCAAAAGCATCGCTCCGTCCATCTTCGGGGGCACAGACATGAAGAAGGCCATTGCCTGCCTTTTGTTTGGGGGTTCCCGAAAAAGGTGGGGACTCCGTCCTGCCAGATCTGGGGAAGGGAGGGTGACTCGGCCCACAGGAGGATAGTCACTGATGGTCAGGACTTGAATGTTCTCATTTTTCCAGGACCCTCAGCCTTACCTGCTACTCCCTGGCCCCTTCCCCAGCTCCCAGGCTTGCTGTCAGCCAAGTAGAGGCTGATCCATACTCCTACGCAGAGGGGTCATCTCGCCCAAACTAGGGGTAGACTGTGTGTGGGGGGCGGGCAGCAGGTGTGTGGAGGGGGAGAGCTCTGGGTGTGGAGAAGGGAGACCAGAGATTAAATCTCTGCCACTTTTCCTGTGAGACCTTGGGCAAAACACACCACCTCTCTGGATCCAAGTTTCCATGGGAAGAGGGCAGGTGAGAACCTAGCCTTTGGAGGACAGCGCGTGTTCTCTTGAAACTGGAAAGTGGTAGAGCTAGGGAAGATAGCATTACCAGCAGCTACTGCCTATTGGGGCCTTCTTGCCAGCGCTCTCATGTATCCCAACACTCCGCCAGTCCTCACAGTCCTCCTCAGAGGAAGGTCTCACCAAGCTCACCTGGAGGTGAGGAAATTAGGCATGGAGAGCGAAAGGGACCTGCTGAGGGGCACAGCAGTGGGGCTGGGATCCTACTGCCCTGGTGCCTGTCACACGTGCTGGGACCCCCCCTTTCCTTTCCAGCCACCAGAGCCGTTTGATCAGACTCTTACCGTGTGTGCCCCAGCCCTGAGTGCCTTGTCCTTGGCCATTCCTGGCGTGGAGGCAAGCTCTCCCTATTGTTAACCGCACGTGAGGCTAGGGGACACGGCTGTGAATGAGGCTCTCAGCCCAGAACCCCTAACTGCCCGCGGCTCTGAGGCTTACAAGGCAGGTTGTGGGGCCTGCTGCCAGCTGGGCCTGTGACCAGCCTGAGTCCCAGCCTGAGTCCCAGCCTGGCCCACCTGCCTGTCCTCCCCTAGGCTCCCTGATGGACTCACCCGCCGAGGAGACATCAATCTGCTGATGCTCGGGGACCCGGGGACAGCCAAGTCCCAGCTGCTGAAGTTTGTGGAGAAGTGCTCTCCCATCGGGGTGAGTGCCTGGGACACACCGCTCTGCTCAGCCGCCCCCTTAGGAAGATAGGCTGCAGCCCCGGCCACCCGGTCCCTGGGCCTTCCTCGGTGGGCCGGCTCCCCAGAGTCTCTTCCTCTTGGCTGCGGGTCAGGACGGCACAGAGAGGAGGAAGGGGACGAACCGGTGTGGGGCAGTTTGGGGCAGTGGGTGGATTGGGTCTCAGCCTGGCGAGTAGCTGTGGACCGTGAGCAAGTTGCCTGTCTTCTCCCTGAGACTTTTTTTATACAGCCACTAAATCATGATGTTCGTCACGCGAAGATTAAGGGTCAGGCACTGCTTGCAGCCCGTTGTGTCGATTTACTGGCCTGATGTTCCGCTCACTGTGTGGTGGGTGTTGTGACCCCTCATAATAAAGGAGGAATGGGTACAAAATAGCTCAGTCCTGCCCAGGGTTCCGCAGTGAGTGAGTGCGAGTGCAGGGATTTGACCCCGAGTGTGTGGCAGGTGGGGTCCTGTGTGCAGTGATCAGTGGGTCTGGGGGCTCAGAGTGGGGCAGAGATGGCCCAGTGGGATGGGGCTGTGCGGGGGGTGGAGGCGTGGTCTGGGGGAGATGAGACTTACCGTGCGTTTGTGCCGCAGTCACATGCTAGGAACACGGTCACCACTTTGGGCCATAGGGTGGTTTCCAGTTTTCTGGCAGTCCTGGTTAAAAAAATAAATACTGAACAGAGGAGGTGAAATTAATTTTAATATTTTATCTAAATATTTACTGTTGCAGCCTGTAGTTTTTTTTTTTTTTTTTTTTAAGATTTTTATTTATTTGACAGAGAGAAACACAGCCAGAGAAGGAACACAAGCAGGGGGAGTGAGAGAGGGAGAAGCAGGCTTCCTGCTGAGCAGGGAGCCCGATGCGGGGCTCGGTCCTGGGTCTCCGGGATCATGACCTGAGCCGAAGGCAGTTGCTTAACCAATAAGCCACCCAGGAGCCCCTGCAGCCTGTAGTTTTAATACAGAAAACATCACGGCGTACTTTACATTCTCTTTCGTTAAGCACTGACCTTGAAAGCGTGTGTATTTTGCACTCTAATCCCGCCTCCCGCTGGACTTGCTGTGGCGGCAGCTGGGGACTTGTGGGTCTGTGTAAAAATGAGAGGAGGGGCTCCTGGGCGGCTCAGTTGTTAAGCGTCTGCCTTCGGCTCAGGTCCTGGTCCCAGAGTCCCAGGATGGAGCCCCGCATCGGGCTCCCTGCTCGGCAGGAAGCCTGCTTCTCCCTCTCTTACTCCCCCTGCTTGTGTTCCCTCTCTCACTGTGTCTCTGCCAAATAAAATCTTAAAGAAAAAAAAGACGAGGGAACTGAGGTAGGGGGAAGCTTCCTTTTAGGAGTCAGGAGTCCCCAGCCCAGCCCTGACGCCTCCCAGAGTGTGGCATTCCTCTCCCCTAGGCCACAGTTTGCTCCTCTGTGAGCCGGACCCCTGAGCGCTGCTTCACAGGGATGTGGTGGGGTTCAGGTGACTGGACATGGACGCCCCCCTGGGGGAGAAACCCCCAGGCCAGGCTGGTGCCCAGGGCAGTCTTCCCACCCCAAGGGAAGAGCACGGTTCTGTTCCAGGCTCCACAGCCAGCTCTGATGTGTGACCTTGGATGAACCACATCAGTCTGGGCTCTTGACACACTGGGTTCAGGGCAAGGAGCTGGAGCTGGGTCCAGCCGTCCCCCAGGACGTCCTGACGTTCCCCTTCCCCAGGTGTACACCTCTGGGAAAGGCAGCAGTGCGGCCGGCCTGACAGCCTCAGTGATGAGGGACCCATCGTCGCGGAACTTCATCATGGAAGGGGGAGCCATGGTCCTGGCCGATGGTGGGGTCGTCTGTATCGATGAGTTTGACAAGGTGGGTCTGACCCGGGAGGCGGTGGGGGAAGGGTGGGTGGCCCCTTGGGGTCGTGGAACTGGAGGCGTGGCCTCCTGGGCTGGGACAGCCGAAACCACCTCTGACTTGGAGCCTGGTGTTTGGTCCTGGGCCTGTCACTAGAGGGAAGTAGCTGAGCCTTTGTGAGCCTCACTTTCCCCACGGAGCCTCTGTGAGCCTCCAGTTTCCGCTCTGGAGAGAGGGGAGAGGAGAGCCAAGCCCACCTGGCTCACCATCGTCAGGGTGAGAGGCCTCCCAGTTCTGGCTGTGAGCCAGATGTGGAGTCGGACTTGGGGCTGGTCGCTGCTGTGGCTTTCCTGCTGTCCCTCTCTCCTGGCCCCTGCCTGCGCCTCACACATGTTTCTGCCCCACACAGATGCGGGAAGACGACCGAGTGGCAATCCACGAGGCCATGGAGCAGCAGACCATCTCTATAGCCAAGGTGCGCGGCTGCCGTCTGGCCTGGGCCAGCCCAGCCATGTGGAGGGTGCTGCCCGGGGCCGCGATCGGGCCGCAGCTTCAGACTGCTCTGAGCACCCCGGGCTGGGCCTTCTTTGTCTGTCTGCCCCGGTATCTGCTGGCTGCAGCCGCCGGCCTCTGCACATGTGTGCACGGGACAGACATGCACCTGGGTTCTCATCTCTGTCGTCTGTTCCCCTTCTTCTGCCTCTCAGGCTGGCATCACCACCACCCTCAACTCCCGCTGCTCCGTCCTGGCTGCCGCCAACTCGGTGTTCGGTCGCTGGGATGAGACGAAGGGGGAGGACAACATTGACTTTATGCCTACCATCTTGTCCCGCTTTGACATGATCTTCATCGTCAAGGACGAGCACAATGAGGAGAGGGATGTGGTGCGTCTGGAGCCGGCTGGGGCCGCGGGAGGGCAGACAAAGGGCTTGGCCTAAAGTCCTGCCCGGCAAGGCTTGCCTGGGAGTGGGCAGTCTGGGGCGCGGGGTGGTGGCTGTGGCCTTCAGAGAACGCTGGGCTAGGGATCCGGAGTCCTGTCTCCTGCCGGGGCTGTGCTCTGCAGTTGGGCTGACCCGGGAGGCGGTGGGGGAAGGTGGGTCTGACGTTCTCATCTTGGGCTCTGACTCTTGTATGTGAAACAAGGGAGTTGACCTTTGCAAGTGTTAGAACCCCAGCTCCGGTCAGGATGTCTCTGGAAGGAACGGAATGGCTTACATAATGTACAAGCCTAGAGGTGCAAGGTCCACCCAGATCTGGGGTTTGGTTTCACCAGAGCTCTCTTCCTGCCCCCCTGCTCTGCCTCCCTTGCTGGAGGCTTGTTCTCAGGCAGCTGCTGTCCTCACGGGGGCAGATAAGTCCCTGGCAGCTGTGGGATTCTGTCCAATCAGCTCCCAGCTCACAACGTACGGGGGGCCTCCTCCTTTCCATGAGTTCTGGCTCTACAAGCTCCTCTCTCCCTGCCTGTGCAACTTCTGTGTGGGGACCCAGGCTCGGGAGGATCTGTGGGCTGACGCCATGTCCCCTTGGTCCTCGCAGATGCTGGCCAAACACGTCATTACTCTGCACGTGAGTGCACTGACCCAGACCCAGGCCGTGGAGGGGGAGGTCGACCTGGCCAAGCTGAAGAAGTTCATTGCCTACTGCCGAGCGTGAGTCCTGGACTTGGGCCCTATGGGAGTGGGGTAGCCTGGCTCTCCTGGGGGAGAGAACTCTAAGGCTGGGCCTGCTTCTCACACAGGGTGCCTGAGGTGAGGCTCTTCTTAGGGTTTTAACTCTGTTCCTTTCTAATCTTGCATAGGTCACTCTGTGGCTCTTGGCCTCAGTTTCCCCATTGCTAAAACGAGGGTATAGGAACTAGAAGGTCTTGCAGAGCCCCAGGACTGTCCTATGCAGGGAGGCAGCACAGTGCGGATGTTGTGGACGCGGGCTCTGGGTAACATCTGCCTCCCACCATGTGGACTAGGCAAGTCAGGATACCCTTGAGCCTCATGGTCCCTGGACTGCTGCGGGCCTAGGGTTTTCATGAGGATTACACAGGTGATTTGAGAGCTTGGCTGAGCTCCGCATCAAGGAAACACTCAGGAAATGGCAGCTGTGACTTCTAGTCCGGCTTCTCTCATAGGTTGCCAATAATGGTGATCATGCCTGGAGCCACCGTTCCGTGCCCGGCGTTCCTCTGAGCGTTTCCCACGTAAACGAGCTTTCGCCCTGTCCCGAAGCCTTTGAGGGTACTGTAGTTACCCATTCTGCGGGTGGGGCTGAGGCAGAAAAGCGGAGGGAAAGAAAGGTTAAGTGACTCATCCAAGGTCCTAAGTAGGAAGTAGCAGAGCCAGGATTTGAATCCAGGGACCTGGCTCCAAAGACTGTGCTGCTAACTACAGTGCTGAGAACTGCACATGCCCTCACTTGTCTCTTGGAGGTAAAACCTGAGGGCGGGGGAATCTTTGAGGGCCCCTCCGGTGGGAACTGAGGCATTGTGGTCAGGTGGGTCCTGAACTCACCTCCTCCTTGGGGGTGCTGAGCAGTGCAGCACCCAGCAGTCCTGGGTCCTTGTCACGGTTCTGAGGTCCTTATGGCCCCGTCCTCAGGGCCTTGGCTCCAGGTGTGTCTTGCCTCACCTTGATGCTGGGTCCTGGGCAGCCTTGGGGCATCGACTCCCTCTTTCTGGCCTCGGTCTCCATCCTCAGGATGAGGGTGGGATTAGGTGATCTAAGCATTCCCCTGTATGAGTGTCCCGTGGCTTGGGGACACGGTGGGCGCCGTCCAAGACTTTCCTGGCCTCATGATAGCGGCTCTCCACTGTCCTGCAGGAAATGCGGCCCCCGGCTGTCAGCAGAGGCTGCAGAGAAGCTGAAGAACCGGTACGTCATCATGCGGAGTGGAGCCCGTCAGCACGAGAGAGACCTCGAACGCCGCTCCAACATCCCCATCACTGTGCGGTGAGTGGCTTTGGGCAGTCCAGACCCAGCTGTGCTGGGCGGGCCCCAGTTCACCAAGCAGGGTGTGCCCAGCAAGCCCAGGGCCAGGGTCCCTTGTTGACCGCAGCGCAGGCCGGTGGGATGGACTCTTGGTCGGGGAGGCTTTTGGGAGTACAAACAGTGGCCTCCATGAGTACATGTATTTCTTGGCTTGTTTCAAGGTTGAGAAAACCTGAAGCCCTGTTTTGTGAATTTTGTCTGGCTTCCTTCATTGCAGGGAAGCCTGAGGGTGAGAGAAGGGTCTAGTTATGGCAGTTATAAGACCTGGGTCCTAGCCTCTAGCCCGTTGTGTGACTGCAGGGAAATTGCTTTCCTTCTCTGGACCTCAGTTGATATTGTTCTTGTTATTTTTGTGAGTTTATACAGTAGAGTGTAAAGATTAGGAGCTGAGACCTACCTGGGCTGCATCCTGCATCCAGCGCTAATGAGTTAGAAGTGAATTTGGCTGTATGTAATGGAAACCCAAATAAAGTAGAGTAAGCAAATTGGAAGTTTTTTTTGTCTTATGTAAAAATGTTTGAAGGTATGTGGTCCAGGACTGATATGATGGCTCCTCAGAGTCATTGAGTTCGTTCTCATAGTCCAAGATGGCTGTTGGAACTGCAGCCCTCACCTCTGCATTGCAGGGGACAGGAGAAGAAGAAGAAGAAGAAGGATCTATCTTTTCAGGACATTTCCTGAAATCCCTATACAACTTTGAACTTAGAACTTCTTGGCCACACCCCAGTCACGTAGACCTATCTGGATGTAGGAGAGGCTGGGAAATGTTTTTTAGCTAGGTGCCGTGTGCTGGAGTCAAAATTGGTTCTATTACTAAGGAGGAAAGGAAGATGGGTGATGGGGGCCTTCCTACCTTGGGCAGACACCTCCCTGACAGGCGTGGGTCAGGGGCAGGGAGTGAGCTGAGACCGCCCCGTCGCTTCTGCCGCAGGCAGCTGGAGGCCATTGTGCGCATCGCGGAGTCCCTCAGCAAGATGAAGCTACAGCCCTTCGCCACGGAGGCTGACGTTGAGGAGGCTTTGCGGCTCTTCCAGGTGTCCACGCTGAATGCTGCTTTGTCTGGCACTCTGTCAGGTGAGCAGAAGCAGGAGCTTCTCTTCCAGACCCTTGAACACAACGGACTTGACCCCGTCAATTATTACAGACTATGGTTTTGTCGTTGTCTGAGAACGATGGCACTCCTGCTTGTGAGCTCAGAACCATTTTGAGCCCTTTCAGAGCTCTTTCCCTCATCCGACTTCCAGCTGCCCTCCAGAAGCCAGCTGGGCACTTAGAAATAAGACGGACCCCCAGAGGTCTCTTCGCGGTGCCAGGATCGCTGTTCGCTTCGCTAGAATGCAGATCTCTGGACCCACGGGCCAGTGTGGGTCAGACCGCTGTCAGGCCCACTGCCTGCCTCAGGCTCAGCCTTCCAGCAGATTGTTCTGGAGCACTGACTGTGTGCTAGGCTCTCCTGGGATGGATTCATTCCTTTGCCCCATGGAGTGTGGTATTTGCTAGACCATTCCAGGTGTCGGGGTGTAAGAGGGAACAGGTCTCCAAGTGCCTGCCTGTAGGCCTCTCCTAAATGGGGGGCAGACAACAAAGGCACATAGGTCAGGTTCAGGCAGTCAGAAGTCGGAGGAGGGGGGTTCTGGCAGGCCAGGTGTGTTGGAGGAGGACAGGATGCCTCCCATCCAAAGGGGTCACGACGACGGTCTCTCTGAGGAGGTGACAGAGGCAGGGTGTGAAATGAGGGCGTAAGGCTCTGTGTGGGGGTGGGGTGGGGATATGGTGTGGAGGTTTAGAGAACCCTCTAGGTAAAGGGAGGGCTCAGTGCCATGCCTCCAAGGAGGGAGCAGGCTTGGCAGGTTCAAGAGCCAGTGTGGCTGCTACCTTGGGTGGTGGCAGGGGCCCGGTCACCCACGCCCTCCCCTTCGCAAAGACTGTCTCTGCCCGGGAGGAGATTTCTGTCCCATGACACATGTGCTAATAGACAGCTCTCTGGGATGCTGATGCACAGAGGTCAGGTGTGATTTGGGACAGTGGAATTTTATTGGGTCCTGTGGGCTGTGTGGGCATTTGCCTTGCAGACCCCATTCAACCTGGAGCCTTGAAGTCCGTCCCAGTGGCTTTGTTGACCGTGCCTGGCCCTCTCCTTAGCGGAAACCCAAGGCATCTGTAGGCCTTGGTCAGCAGGAGAGCCTTGCCTTACAGCAGTAGTTGGAAGCCAGGAGCCTTCCGCTTGCTCCTCGGGGCTCTTCGGGGCGCCATGCAGATGTGGCCTCTGGGGCAGCCTCCCCTCCCTCCTGCGTCACTGGTGGCCTCAGCTCTCTGGGATCTGCTTCTCCTGGAACCTTGTTCCGGCTGCCTGACCAGCTGGATGGCGTCCATGTGTTATCAAGTTTCTCACAAAGTCAGCTCCTGTCCCTCTGCAGAGCTCTTCACTGGCTGCTTCCCCAGAATCAAAGCCAAATCTGTGCCGTGGCCTAGGGGTCAAACCTTATCCCTGATCCCTAGTCTGGCCACATCCCTAGCCCTTGTATGGGTTTGGAACGGAGTTGGGTTCGCGCCTACCATTCCCTCTGCCTAGAGCATCCTTCCGCACAGGTGTGCCTCGTCCCCTGACTTCCGGGCTCCGCTGTCTGCTCAGGCCTGCGCTGTCCCCGCTGCTGTTGCCCAGGGTGTTTCTTTGTCATCGTCTTTTTTTGAAGTGTTTTTTCTAGCCATCTTTCTTGGCTCAGGGGCCTTGTCTTTCCAGGCCTCCGTCCTGTCACGGACAGACTGAGATCCCCGGCACCCTGTTCCCACCCGGCTGTCTCCCTCTGCCCACAGGAGTGGAGGGCTTTACCAGCCAGGAGGACCAGGAGATGCTGAGCCGCGTTGAGAAGCAGCTTAAGCGCCGCTTTGCCATCGGCTCGCAGGTGTCGGAGCACAGCATCATCCAGGACTTCACCAAGCAGGTGGGCCTTCGCCGGGGCCTGGTAGCTGGGCTGAGGGGGTGGGGGTCTCCTGCTCACTCCTGGAGCCTGCTTCCCACTTACCGGGCAGCCGTGTCCTGTGGCTCAACAAACAGGCCTGGGATGGGGGTGGCGTGGCTGTTCCTTGTCTGGCACCTGTCCCTGTCGTTTGTCCTCTAGGGACTGCTTCCATCTGGGTTGGGGGCAGTTTTCTGTCCCATTAGAGGAGAGGACAGGGCGCTGGTGTTGTGATAGAATGACTGCTAGGCTTCTCCAGCCCTTCCCATCGATCCCTTCCCCCGCTGCCTGGCTTTTATGGGGGTAGAGCCAGGAGGGTGAGCCTGCTCCTAGAGGACAATGCTCTTGACCGCATAGAGAGGACTGGGGCATTCTCGATGTTGTGAGGAACCTGGTGGTCTTTAAAACCACAGGAACAGCCTACCGGTTTCTGGTTTCAGCTCTTCATGTACGTCATCTTGCTGCAATCTTGAGTTTCATGCAGTAGGCGGGACCATGCCCATTCTGTAGGCCAGCGGACCGAGGCTTAGAGAAGTTTAGGGCATCAGGAGCTTGGGTTCTGGAGTCGGGTGGACTCTACTGAAGTCCCAGCTCTGCCACTTAATTGTTGTGTGACTTTGAGCCAGGGACTTGGCTTCTCTGGGCCTCAGCTCCTCACCTGTAATGTGGGAGTGATCATCGTACTAGCCGCATGGGGAGGGGTGAGTTGATGTACAGAATAGGCCTGGCATACTGTGGGCGCCGAGGATGCGTGAGCTCTTCTTAGGAGCCACAGAGACGGGTATGACCGGGAGCACGGAGGATAGGCGGGCTGAGGGGGTGAGCAGGCAAGGTGTTTTGGGTCCCCTGGGGAGACACACTCCTGCATCTGGCCTCGTATCCACAGAAATACCCGGAGCATGCCATCCACAAGGTCCTGCAGCTCATGTTACGGCGGGGCGAGATCCAGCATCGCATGCAGCGCAAGGTCCTCTACCGCCTCAAGTGATACCCCGCGGCCCCACGGATATGCGCCCGGGCCTCCTGCGCCTCCCCCGCGAGCCCCACACCTTCCCCTGCCCCCACTGTGAACTGCCTTGAGCTCTGCCCTTCCCAGGTGCCGGTTTCCCCGGCTGCCCCGCTGCCTCTGGGCATCTGCCTCTGCTGCAGGGCCAGGAGGTGTGCTTTGGAAGATTGTGGAAGTAATAAAGCTGTGGTATGCGCGCAACCCTGTGGGCTCTGTGCTGGGGGCCTGTAGCCATCCCTGTCGTGCCGTCCTGGCGGAGCGGGTGTGGGCGCAGGACCAGCCTTAGAGCCGGCCTGAACCGGGGTTTCTGACCTGCATCAGCTGCTTGGGCTCCTGGGCAGGGCATTTACGCTCTGGGCTCCGGCTTCTTGAGCTGGTCTCTGGGGCTAGTGCGGCCCGTTTCTCGTCCCTCCCAGTGGGGACAGTGCCCAGGCCCGGCACATGCGTGGAAATGCTTGGAGAGCACAGAAAGTTGGCGACCTTGGCTGGGCCTCAGCGGCCCAGCGGGGTGGGCGTGTGGCGGGGGGGCTGTAGGTCTGCCTTGGCTGCCCGGTGCACCCTCAGTTTCCTGACCTGTGAAGGAACCATGCCCCTGTTCTGCAGGGTTGTGCTTAGGGTGAGAGGTGGCAGAGTGCCCAGGAAGGACAGGGCAGTGTGGTAAGACTCCCGTGGTGTGTGGGATTTGGGGACCTACGTTCCCCTCAGACCTTAGAGCAAAGTTGCTGAGAGTGAAGGTGCTGGGATTCTGTGGACTGGCTTTCTCCTGGCGGGCTACCCACAGCTGTGTGGCCTGGCTCCGGTGCTAGGCTTCTCTGGGCCTGAGGATTTGCTTTCATTTGTTTGGCAATCTCCTTGTTTTTTTGGGGGTGGTGGTGGAGAGGGGCGTCTAGTTAATATCTGCACCGTAGTGGGTGTTTTTTTTTTTTTTTCTTTTGTGATGGGAGCTTTTAAGGCAGCTCCCCAGTATTATGAGCCGTTGTCACCAGGGGGTGTTACAGCCCCCGGCTGACGTATTTTACAGCACGTGTGCCCCTTCGGACCCCCTTCTCCCGTTTTGCCCACTCTCCACCCCCACCTCTGGCCACCACCTGTGTGTTGTCTGTGTCTGATGAGGGTTTTTAATTTTTGTTTTAGATTCATTTTGACAGTATGAGCGAGAACACAAACAGCGGGGGAGGGTCAGCAAGAGGGAGAAGCAGACTCCCCACTGAGCAGGTACCGTGGGCTCCATCCAAGGACCCCAGTCTTAGGACTGTGGGATCATGACTTGAGACAAAGGCAGAGACTTAACCGACTGAGCCACCCAGGCCTTCCTATTTTGCCTGATAAGAAACACCAGTATGAGGATAAAATTCATAAACTTAAAAGTCAGATAAAATACTTGATGTTTTAAGTGCATTTAAAGAAATACAGAATGTTAAGCAAAACATGAGTATTCAGACAAATGTATTAAAACAATTTATTCTAATAAGTTGTAAGCAGACACAGTGTTTCTAAACAACCGCCAGGTAAAAATGAAGCCCGCACGACCTCAGTGTTTGATTGTGTGCCCTTCCTTCAGACGCAAGCCGGAAACCCGGGCGCATGAGTTCGGTCATTGTCACAAGAGTGTGTGCGCGCGGCAATTTCCAGCTGCTTCAGGCTCTTTCTGACTCCCTGGTTCCAGGAAATGGAAAGATGAGAGGAGCTAAATGAGTTTTCCCCTGATGCACTCATGCTCAAAGCCCTTTCCTCTTTGGTAATTCGGAGAACTTTGGAACAGCTCTTTGTCGCCGGATGTCTTCCGGAGAGCAGTGTGCGCGCTTCGGGGCCCTCTGCCCCTCTCCTCTTGTGCAGGTGGAGGCGTGAGCGGCTGCGGCGCCCACCGCACACCCAGGCTTCCTGTCCCTCTCTTTAGGGTGCTGGGAGCAGGGGCTTTAACCCTCAGCCGGGGCTTGCGTGTCTTGGGGGTGGAGAGGGACCGCTGGCCAGGGAATGTTTTCCCTTGGGGTCTCACCTGTGGTGGTTGGCACCCCGCCCACAGAGACTGCAACATGCTGGCTCTGTCCTCCCCCATTTGTCAGCTGGAAGGCACTTAACCGTCCAGCGGTCGTGGGTAGGGTTCCTGCGGCCACCTCCATTTTACAGATGGGGACACTGAGGCTCAGAGAGGCATGTGTCACCGTGAGTGGAGGGCAGGGTCCAGATTCAAACCGTGTTGCGTTGTGCCCATGGCACTCAGCCTTCTGTACCACGCCCTCCCCAGGCAGGCTCTGTGCTCCAGCTGAGGGGGCTGCTGGAGTAGATGCTGGTCTGGCGGGGAGGAGGGGAGGAGGTGCCGCCCTGGCGTAGTCCCCGTCCCCGCCCCCCCCCCCCCACGTGGCTGGCACTTTTGGCCCAGAGGGGGCTCTGGCTTGGCTCTCACAGCAGAGGCCACTGAGCTCGGGTGGGTGGGTGCAGAGGGAGCCGCAGGGCCTGGAGCCAGGGGACGACTCAGGCATCTGGGGAGCCCACTGAACCTCCACAGAGACAGAGCAAAGAGCAAGAGGGAGGCAGCCCAGCCTTTTCTGTGGCCATGGGAGGCTGCACGGCTCACCGGAAAAGAGCGTCCAGGCTGGGAGTCAGGGCAGGCTGGAGCTGGTCTTCCTGAGCTCCGAGAAGGGTTCTAAGCCAGGTGGGGGGTCCGGCTTCCATCTGCTCCAGCTGCTGTGGTGTAGCCCTCCCCCGCCTGCTGCACACCGCCCTGCAGACACGGTCCTCTGTGGGGCAGGAGGCTTCCCTCTCCCCATCTGGCTTCCCTCTTCTCATCCGTGGAAAGGGGGTGCCACTGGTCTCCCTGCACCTCCGCCCCCAGGAGGGCTCAAGGCTTAGTGGAGGCGGCACTTGTCCTGTCAGCCCCTTCGGCCCTGGACACAGAGCTGCTCCTAGGAAGGCCAAGCTTGTCTCCCTCTGCATTCTCACTGGTCACCTTTCCTGCCCAGGTGACTCGGGGCCCCCCCCCACCTCTGGCTTCTGTGGTCTTCGTACCTCTGTTTCTGCTAAGGGGCCCGTCCTGTCCCCCATCTCCACGAGGGGAGACCCAAGGTGCTTGCTCCTCATTTAGCCCTTTGGCCTGTTGGTTTGGACACTTACATGTTTTCATTGTCCTCAGGAGCGTGTGGCTGAAGTTCTGTCCGCAGTGGGCCGGGGGCTCCGACAGGAGGCCAGGCAGTCCGGTGTGGGGGGACCTTCACCAGGCCCACTCCTTTGCACCCCCAGATCAGAAGTCTAATGGAAGCAATGTATTCAAAAACCCAGTACTGTAAAGGAAAGTGTGAGGATGGTCAGTTTGGGGTTTTATTCATTGGACAAAGATGGCCCACACCTGAGCTGGGTTATTTCTGAGAAGTGCTTGCGGGTAGCAGCTCAGAGCCCGATCTCTTGCGTGTAAGAAACAAAACCACAAAAAACCCTGAGTTAAGACAAGCATTCCAAATATGAGCTCATGAAAGAAGTTCTTATGTTTTAGGGTATCGTAACAACTATTTTTCATATATATTTGAGCATGAATATGAAAGTTGTAGGTTTATTTGACAACTGAGGTGAATGGAAGCTTCAAGTCTCAATGAGCGGAAGTAGATGTTTACTTCCCACAGAGGGGTAAGGCCAAAGGATACATCATGATGCTTTCGAATATAATTTTTGGTAATGTGCAGTTCAAAAATAAGCACTTTTCACTTAAAATATGAGGCAGGCGAGCACAGAAGTTAAGAGCATTGTCTCAGAGCCAGATGGCATGGGTTCAGATCCCAGCCCACCACTCTCCAGCTCAGGATTCGCTCCCTCCACCTCTCTGCGACTTTATTTCCTCCCCTGGAAAATGGGGATCATAAGGCCCATCTCATCAGGAGGGATGTGAGGGTGACATGGGTTAATGTTTATAAAGCACTTTGGCCCGTGCTGGGTACATAGTGTTCCAAGTGAGCGCTCGTGCCGAAATCCTAAACATCAGCGTTTCAGAGTGGGCTCAGAACTCTGGGTACCTTTTCCTATTGAATCAAGAAAGCCGGGCTGTGGTGGGGATGTAACAGGCCACCCTTACTGAGCACTACCGTGTGGGAGGCAGGAGGATATTCTGGGATTTCCTCCTTCCCTAAGACCCAGTTAGTGGTTTATTACCCTCGTGTTAGCGATGAGGAAACTGAGCAAGAGGGTTTAGGTGCCATCCCAAGGTCACACAACGAGTGAATGATGGTGGGATCAGACAAAGGACTCGGGCTCTTGGGAGCAATTGAGCGGTCTGGAATGGGGGTGAGTGCGAATGCATAGACAGGATGGGAGTCTGGTGTTTCTACCTTCCGTAATGTCTGAAGTTCACACACTCGCCCGGGGACCTTTGCTCTGGAAAGACTGTCCTGGCTCTCGGCCTTGTTTGGAGGCACAGAAGGAGTGTGAGGCCCACCGGCCCAGGAGAAGCTCAAACTGGAGGGTCCTGGAGCCGCTGCTCCCTGGAAGGCCTGAATCTCAGGTCGCTCAAGGAAAATGCCTCCTGGGTCCGTGTGGGGAGGAGTGGGTGGGCTGAGAGTAAAGGTGCCAAGGGGGAGGCTGCTAACAGCCAGGCCCACGAGCTTGGACGCCGTGGGGCAGGGAGGTGCTGCTGGGGCTGGGCCGGTGGGCCAATGGAATCTTCCCCTGAGGAAGCAGATCAGGAATTGAGTGGGCCAGGTAAGGCATGGGTGGACGGAAGGTGGGGTCTGCATCCGAGATAGGTTGGAAAGCTTCCTCCTGTGCTAGGAGGGTATTCCAGCCCACCCTTCTGTTCAGATATGGGGGGTAACAGCAAGGAATCAACGAGTGAAAACACAGAAAACATTGAGGACGGTGCCCTCCAGAGAGGAGACGCTTACTAAACATTCATAGATGATTCGTAGACAGGAACCTGTGCACATTGGCCTGTGCTAAACGGATGCACCCTGTGAGGTAATAAGCTCCCCGTCTCTTTAGGCAATCAAGTAATGTTGGTACGCTTGGGTCTTCCAGGTCTGAAGCATCTAGGAATCTCCTTGGCTACTCTTCAGGGCTTGCTACCATCTATTAATTATGCAT
Source organism: Spilogale gracilis (assembly GCA_004023965.1). Taxonomy (NCBI): domain Eukaryota; kingdom Metazoa; phylum Chordata; class Mammalia; order Carnivora; family Mephitidae; genus Spilogale; species Spilogale gracilis. Next base: position 11,238 of record PITA01000385.1, on the reverse strand, counting down.
GTTGTTGGGGCGCCTGGGTGGCTCAGTTGGTTGGGCAACTGCCTTTGGCTCAGGACATGATCCCGGAGACCCGGGATCGAGTCCCACATCGGGCTCCCTGCTCGGCAGGAAGCCTGCTTCTCCCTCTCTCACTCCCCCTGCTTGTGTTCCCTCTCTGACTGTGTTTCTCTCTGTCAAATAAATAAAATCTTAAAAAAAAAAAATTATGCATGTTGTTATATTAAGCTTCTCTCTCTAATGCCATGCCCATGGGGTAGGTATTCAGTAAATGCTGCTTGAATGGCAGTTACTGTCCCAATTTACAGATGAGAAATTGAGGCTCAGAGATATTAAGGGAAAGACTCTTAATGTCTCAGCCCACAAGTGGAGGATCCAGGTTACCATCCCAGGAAGGTCGTATCAGGAGGCACTTTTTCTTTTTTTAAGACTATTTATTTATTTATTTATTTGACAGATCATAATTAGGCAGAGAGGCAGGCAGAGAAAGAGGAAGCAGGCTCCCTGCTGAGCAGAGAGCCCAGTGCAGGCCTCGATCCCAGGATCCTGAGATCATGACTTGAGTCGAAGGCAGAGGCTTTAACCCACTGAGCCACTCAGGCGCCCCCAGGAGGCATTTTCAGAGCCTCCAAGAGAGCCTGGCTTCTCTCCCAACATTTCTTCCCTCTGCGTCCCACCTTTCGCTCTGTTCTTCCCTGTGGAGGCTGCTCAGCTGTTGTGTTTCTGCCCCAGCTGACCTGTCCCATCCAGAGCCAGACTTCCAGGCTGGGAGCGCAGCAGCGCTGTCATCTGTCACTCCCTCGAATCTCAGTTTCCTGGTCTGTAAAATGGGCAGGGCCTTTCTGGTGTTAAACATCAGTCCTGTGTTGCGGAAGGCCTTCAGGCCTGGGAAAACCAGGACAGTTGGTCACCCTAAAAATGGGGGAAATACAAACCCACCTTGGGAACCTGTGGCCAGAACCGGAGGACACCTATGAAAGCCGTCAGCTCCAGACCCCTCACAAGGCCTGCAGTCGGGAAGTGGAAGGTTCAGTCACCGACCCTTACCCAGTGAGCCTCAGTCTAAATTCCAAGGCCCGCCCTTCCTGGCTGTATGCCCTGAGTGTAGTTTCTTTATGTCTCTGGGCATGCATTTGTTTCCCCTGGTTTCAAAAGGAGTTAATAGTCATGCAGACCCAGAGCAGTGTGGGGAGAGCGAGGTGAAATAATGCAGGTAGAGTGCGTCATTCAGAGTGGGCATCTTGCCCCTAGGGTCAGTAAGACATGGGGAGAACTGCCCTATGTTTACCAGGTGCTGTACCCCATCGGGGCCCAAAGCAGCCAGTGGGCCTCTTACTTGGTCCTGGGCCTTGGTTTTTTGTTTTTTTTTTCCTTAACCTCAGGCAATCCGGAGATTTTAAAAACAAAAGCGAGCTCCTGGTTTGGGCGTGTGAGGAGGAAAGTGTCCACGAGGGGGCGCCGGAGCGCCGGCCACGGCAGCTGCTGTCCTCTGCCTCCTTCCCCTCGGGCTCTCACCGGTGGCTTCCCAGGGACCTCCCAGCCCAACCCTGGGAGTCTGGAAATTCCCTGGCTCGGACTCTGCCTGGATAATCCAGTCTGCTCCGGATACTCACCACTCACTTGGGTTAGACAGAGGCCTTGTGGGTCGGGACCCTGGGGGACGCCTGAAATGGGTTTTAGCCCTGATCACAGGCAGGAAACTGAGGCACTGCCTGTTTAGTCACACAACAGTGGGGGAAAGCCCGGATCTAAACTCGGGGACATCTGACCCGCAAATCTTTGCCAGAGGCCTCTGAGAAGCACAGAATCTTAGTGCTAGAAGGATCTTACAAAGATCTAAAGGCTAGACTCAAATTTGGATTTGTCAAATATTTTATTTTAATAATATATTCATTATTATTATTACTTCCACTTGGGTTGAGAAACAAAAAGATCAGTACCCCTTCCCTTCCTGGGAGGCAACCACAGTTCGTTTCTGGTTTCCCCCAAATCAAGACTCATCAAATATTAGAGGGTATTTCTGGGAGACCCAGCTCCTTCTAGCGCCCTGCCCTTAGGCTCCTGCTGTTGCAGGCTGCCTGAGTTTGAGGATCTTTCTTGGCTCATGGGTACCCCACCTTCAAGCCCACCTGTCTCTGCACTGAGGTTTGGTAGCACTTAAGAGGATGTCCCCTTCAGTGCAGGAAGATGGAGCCTGTGTTTCCTCTGGGCCCGCCCTCCTGTGGGCGTCCTAGTCCCAGAAAGGGGAGAGCGAAAGGGCCCCCTGGTGGGGTGGGCGTCGGGTGCTGAGGGACACCCCCTTCCCCAAGGGGTTGCCTGGCAGCATGGGTCCTGGGTCCACCAAGGGTTAAGTCCTCCCCTCTTTCCGCCTGGGAGGACAAGGGCCCCCAGCCCCGGGTTTGAAGGCCAGCCTTCCTCAGCCCAAGATCTCCTTTTCCAGAAGCCTTTCCCGCTGAGAGCACCCCTCTCCTCTGGGGGAGTGCTGATCTCGCTGGATTGTACTCTTCTGTTGATCTGTTTCCCCATGAGAAGGTGTGCTCCAGAAGGACAAGGCTTTGCCAAATTTCATATTTTTTTCTTAGTGCTCAGCCCAGAGCAGACACTCGGTAAAGTAGGGAGGTGTAGGGTTTCCTAACTTCCCACCCATATCCATGGTTCCTCCTCCTTCTGGATCCGCCGAAGGCGACCCCTCTGTGCCCCTTGAGTTATCCATGTGATGTGCTCTGGCAGTGAGACAGGAGCCCAAGTGACACTGGTCAGTTGTGGGTAGGAAGCTTGCGCAGCTGTTGCCTGATTCTTACAACTCCTTTCGTCCTCAGCAGCAGCTGGGGAAATTGCAGGCGGGTTCTTCCGTGAGGTCACCGGGGGGGCAGAGCCCTGCTGCCCCCCAAACTGTTTCATGAGTTCCCAAGAAACCTTTGCTGTGTTAAAGCCACTGAGATCCAGAGGTGGGTTGTTACACAGCCTCATCTTTTCTATCCTGATGGCTACAGATCAGGGAAATGGGGGTGGTAGCAGAAGTTTTGCTCTTTCTACCTCCCCAGGGAGGTGTGATAATCGAGAGATGGGGGTGATCGCTCTCCTCACACCCTCTCAGGCTTTATGCCCCGTGACGTGACGTTGGCTCTCCTGGGTCAGCAGCTTCTGAAAGAATGCCATTCACTCAGTCCCCCTTGTTGCCGAGACATTCACTCGTAGGACTTCAGTGTAGGGTTGGGAGGAGGTGGGAGGAGTCCGAGAATGCAGAGCTCCTGGGGGAGTCCTGAGTGTTTCTTTCTTTCTTTTTTTTTTTAGATTTTATTTATTCATTTGACAGAGAGAGAGATCGCAAATAGGCAGAGAGGCAGGCAGAGAAAGAGAGGGAAGCAGGCTCTCCGCCGAGTAGGGAGCCGGACGTGGGGCTCGATCCCAGGACCCTGAGATTGGGACCTGAGCTGAAAGCAGAGGCTTAACCCTCTGAGCCACCCAGGCGCCCCTACAGAAGTGTTTCTATTATTAGTAGTGGTTTTTAAAAAAAGTCATTCTACTACATTTCCTGGGCATCCGCTCTGTTTCCCGACAGCAGGAATACAGAAAACAAAGCTTGTTTCTTCCTGCTTCGGGGCAGAAAGGCCTAGAGAAGAATATCCAGGCAGCGGGAAGGACGTTGTGTGAGGACACCGGCGCTGTGGCACCTGCCAGGAGGAGGGCCTCCACGGGGCCCAGTGTGGGGGCAGCAGGTGGCCTTGTGCTTTGAGGTGGAGTCGGGGGGTGCCAGCCATCAGTTACGTGAGCCCCCAGCCTACGAGCCAGACGTGGCTTTGACAGCCCCATTCACAGCCCCCGACGAGGAACCTGTTCCTCCACAGCAGAGCTGGGAGCCCCTCCACCCCGAGCCCCCACCCCGAGAGCAGTGCTCTGCATCTGGAAGCATCTTTCTTCACCTTCCTTAGGAAGTCCAGAAGCCAGCCTCTGGTGCCGACACCTGATGGCAGGTGAACGGCTTGAGGCCACTGTCTAGTCCCTAGATCTTACGATCTGCTCAGTCTCATCCTCAAGCCCAGTCCAGCCTCCTTGGCTGGCGGGGAGGGGCTGGGGCTTGGGGGCCGGCGGGGCTGCAGGAGCACAGAAATGGCAGGTCAGGAGCGAGACCAGGGAATCAGGTGCTGGACAACGGGAGAAAGGGGAGAGGGAAACCCTCATGCCTCCATCCTCTCTCCCCTCTAGGGAGAAGGGGCAGTGGCCAAGGGCAGCTTCACTGCAGCCTCTCCATCTGCAGGACCCAGGGCTGGGCACGTTGGGTGCAAAGGAGCTGGGGAACAGCCACCCCTACTGGCCTAGCCCACCCCTCTTCTCAGAGCCTGGGATGGGAGTGGGAGCCGGTGGTGGGCAGCCACTCAGAGGGCACGAATGACCCATCTCCGAGCACAGGCTGATTTGGAGACTTGAGTCTAGTAACTGGAACACAGCAGACGCGATGGCATCTCTCTTCTGAGATTTGTCCTGGGTCCTGGTGGCTCCCTCTGTCTGCTCCCTTTTGCTTGTTTGAAGCCGGCTGTCGTGTTGTGAGCGGCTGACTTCTGGCCCACAGCCAGCCCGGACCTGCAGCCCAGCGACAGTCATGACAGTGAGCCTGGGAGGGAACCCCCACCCGGGTGAGGCTTCAGATCAGACCGCAGCCCCGGCCAGCTCCCGCTGGCAACCTCACGACAGAACCGGAGCCAGAGAGCACTTGGAACTGAGATCATGGCTGGCTGTCGTTTGAAGCCACTACGTTTTGGGGAAATCTCTCTAGCCCCAGATAACTTTTTTTAGAAATATTTTTTATTTATTTGCCAGAGAGAGACACAGCTAGAGAGGGAATGCAGCAGGGGGAGTGGGAGAGGGAGAAGCAGGCTTCCTGCTGAGCAGAAGAGATGAGGGACAGCATGGGACATTGTGACCGCATTGTCCGGATGACAGTGAGGACAGTGAGGGTCAGACTGGCCTTGGCTTGTGCCTCATTGGCCACACCCTGTGTGTAACTCGCCCCCGGCGCTGGGGAAGCCGGGGGACCCAACCACCCTGTTTCCGGACTCATTGCGGCTGGCGGTCCGTGGGCCACATCCATCCCCCCCGAAGAGCGCTCCCGCGGGTGAGAATTTGGAACCGGGTTTCGTGGGGAGAGAGACCGAGCACCAAGCACCCATGTCGCTGTGTGGATCAGGGTTCTGGAGCCGGCCGCTGAGCGGTGACCTGATTCCCCAGATTTCTGACGGAGGCAGGAGCCGCGGCACCTCCCCGATGCTCCGCTGTTTGGTACGCTTAAAAAAAAATAGATCTTCTTATTTACTTATTTATTTTTTTAAGGCTTAAAGTAGGTTGTGTTTTCAGTTACTGAAGCCTGACTGGTACACCTTCTCCAGAGCCTTCGGGACAAAGTCCAAGAGGTCTCCACTCAGCATCCTTCTCTCGGTGGCCAGACATTAGTCCGAGGAGAGCACGCCGATGACTCTGCTGGGTCAGTCCTTTTTTTTTTTTAATTTAAGATTTTATTTATTTATTTGACAGAGAGAGATCACAGGCAGGCAGAGAGGCAGGCAGAGAGAGAGGAGGAAGCAGGCTCCCTGCTGAGCAGAGAGCCCGATGCAGGCCTCGATCCCAGGATTCTGAGATCATGACCTGAGCTGAAGGCCCAGGCTTTAACCCACTGAGCCACCCAGGCGCCCTGCTGGGTCAGTCTTTGTCTTAAGTCGCTTGCGGTTGCCAGAGAGATGGGGAGTGAATGACTGGGTCATTTCCTACCAGGGCAGCTTGGGGTGGGGGACAGGGCCTGTCTCTAGAAGAGGAGCTGAGAGGGTCTGGGGTGCACTGCTGGGTCTGACATTACCCACTGCAGGGAAGCACTGTTAGCGACCCCACAAGAGACAGAGCCCTAATTTACCCCAGATGGTAGGAGATTATTCCAGGAGTCCCAGAGCCCCCGCTCACGGGTGATCACAGCTGTCCTCCAACCCTCCACCACTGAGGACGCAGACCGACCCTGTCCCCCCACCCCCCCAGCCCCAACAGTGCTTTGGGTGGGGAGGAGGAGATGGAGGGATGAGGTGCCTGGGAGGCTGGGAGACCTCCCAGGGGGAAATGGGGGTTTGGATCCAGGCCTCCCCATTCTCATGCATTGCAAAACCTGGACCCAGCAGACTGGAGCAGTAACTCTGGCCGGGGTCTCGGTCTCGGGCCGCAGGGCTCTCATCGGCAGAGTGACAGTGGCCGTGGCGGGCCTCCATGGGACGGCATGTTGGGAAAGCACTACCCTCAGGCCTGACCCCAGGAGGCACCTCCTACTGATGGTGACAGGCGGGAGTGCTTGATTCCCATCGCCATGGTGACAGATGCCTGATGAGTTGGGCTTTGCTTGGAACTTGGTCCACGCCGCAGCAGCTGTACCCCTGTTCTGTGAGCCTGTCCCCTGGTACTGGGTTGGAAGCCACGGGAGAGGGGGAGCCCGCTGGACTTCTCCCCTCAGCCCTCCCTGCTCTCTCTGCCCTGTGCCAGCCTCCATCCCTGGACTGGGCCTCCGCTGGCCTGGCCTGAAGCCTGAGGTCTGGGTTCCATTGCAGCTTCTACTACCTGCTGGAGAGCGAGGAGGGTTATGTCTTGGCTCAGCTTCCCCAAACAGGACAATACCTAGCTCCTACATGGACCAGATGTGGACTGGGCCCCCTGCCCCAGCAAACCCCGGTACCAGCTCTACCAGCCTGGGTTCCCAAAACACCGTGATCCTCCAGCCTCGGGCTCCTGCTTCTCTTTCCGGTGTTCTCCACCTCACGGGGGTCTTCTGCCCCCAGTGACACCAGCTGGGCTGTGGAATCCAGCCCCTTCCTCAGTTTCCACAAAATCCCTGTCTTCTATTCGGGGCAGTGGAATGTGTGGGATGGCAGTGGGCAGTGGTGGGGGAGGCTTTGCACCAACCCCAAACCCTGAGCTTCACATTGTTTCTGGAAGCGCCTGGCCTTTCACCCCCTCCCAGCAAAGGCTTGCTTTCCCCAAGGCAGCAGGATCCCCTTCTCTCCCTCACAAAACCAGCCCTGCCTGACTGTGGCCCCTGCCCCCTCTCCTGTCCCCCTCCAACCCAGCAGCGCAGAAGCGCAGGGCTGTCTGGGTCCCATCACTGTATCCCACTTCCCTCAATCTTCACAAACAAAAGAGATCTGGGGAAGTGCCCTATGAATTGTGGGGTGCAGGGAAGACTCTCATTTCTGGGACCTAGCAATCTAAGCTCTGCCCTGCTGGAGAGGGTCCTTCTGCAAGCATCGAGGGCACATTCCCCAGCCAGGAGGAGGCGCCCCAAGACACGGCACTGAGCTACGTGTCCCTGGGACCACCTCCTTTTGAGGATGCATAAAGGTGGTCAGCTTGGATCTGCTGGAAGTTTCCTGAATGCTACTACAGCCCCTGACCCCCAGACAGGTGATTGCTGAGGGATAACAGTTCTGAGGGATTGTGTCCCCTGACACCTGTTCACGCAGGCCAACCCCTGGAGGATGCTGGGCTATCCCGCCCCCTCCTACAGAGTCTCTGTGGCCATATACTAGGAAGTGGGGAGTCCAGCAGCTGCACTAGTTTTCTGCCCTGAGAGACTTGTGTGGGTCACGTGACTCCAACTGGCCAATCAGAAAATCCCATCCCTTAGCACAGAGATTGGCTCCTAGTGGGCACATGACTCAGGCAGAGCCAATCAGAGTCTTCCCTGAGATTTGATACATGGGCACCAAAGACAGAGTCTCTTGCTTTCTCCTGGCACATAGGATGGCCTGAATGGAGTTGGGGAGGCCAGGAGCCGTTGCCATGCCATGTAGAGAAAGAGCCTACCAGAGAATAAACCTTCCCCTACACACTGAGGAAATAAGAACTTCTGAAAGATGAGCTGATGAGCCTTGAGGATGTTTGAGTTCCCAGATCCAGCTGGGCCTGAAGGCAGCTCCACTTCTGAATTTTCAGTATATCAGCAAATAAATTCCCTTCAGCTGCTGTGGGCTGCTTTTGATACTGTGATTGAAAGGATCCTATCAGAAGGAGAGGATGGGAAGATAAAGAGGGAGCTTACAGGAAAGGCCACAGGTCAGAGGGCATACAACTGGGACCAAACACACCATTTAGTCCCTCATCCCCAAATCTGGCCTATTGTGAAGTCACTGGGCAGCCTGTTACAGTAGATGCGATTCACTAAGCTGGGGACCTGGGAACCTCCATTTCCAGAAGCTTCCCGGGAATTCTGGTATCAGCCAGGTGGGAAACTGCTGACCTCATGCTATCCCCTTGCTCTGTCATTAGGGAAACTGAGGCCAGAGGGAGAAGTACACAGCAGGTTCGTGGTAATTCCCCATCTGTTCTCTCTCCCTTTCCTGTCTTCCTGTTCCCAGCTCTAGGAGAGGCCAGGGAAGGGGAAGGTTTAAGACCTTTCACAGGGGGGCCCAGGCTCAGACCATTGTCTTGCTTCCCCACCTCTCAGTCAGAAGCCGAGCGACTGTACAGAAATGACCGTGCTGTTGGTCCTGGAACTGCTGCTTGCCCGACATCCATCCATCCGTCCATCTGTCCATCCATCTATCCATTCACCAAGTACTAAGCACTGTGCGTGCCCAGGACAAACCAGGGAATGTAGTCTCTGAGGGTTAATTATGGCTTCCCTCCCTCCCTCATCTCCCTCCCCTCCTACCTTTCCCTCCCCTCCCTTCTCCTCCCTCCCTCCCTCTTCTTCTCCCTCCTCTCCTTCCTTTCCCTCCCCTCCCTCTTCCTCCCTCTTCTCCCTCCCCTCCTCCCCCTCTCCTTCTTCCTTCACCTCCTCCCCCTCTCCTCCCTCCTCCTCCCTCCCTCAGTCCCACCTTCTTTGACTCTCCCTCCCCACTTAGGGGAAGAACACTAGACTTGCTATTGGAAGTCTCACATTCATGTTCAGCCTTTCAACTGCTACCGCTCAGTAGCTACCCGAACTGGGAACTCAATTTTTCTAAACCCCTCAGAACTCCCCCTTTCTCATTTGGAGAAGCAGAGAGGAGAGAGCTTTCCAGGATTTTGTAGTCATAGAGCTGAACTGTGGGACTGGGCTCTGCAGGGTCGCTGGTGGCACCGTCCTTCCTTATGCCTTGATTTCTGAGCCCCTTGGAAACCTTAAAATGAAAAGGAAGGGAGAAAAAGCAGCCCTACAATGCCGTGTGTCTTTGTAGGTTGCCCACCATCAGTATGGCAATTTCCCTCCTTTATCCTCGTGCATCCCGTAACTCAGGTGGTGGGCTCCCTGGCAGTGGGGCCCCGTGAGCAGAGGTGATCAGCCCAGGGATGCAGTCTGGGGTCCTGGCTCTTCCCCTCACTCCCAGTCGCAGAGCTTAACTGCTCCAAGTCTTTGACAAGGCCCCGTGATAAAGGATGTTAGTGGAAAAAAGCCGTGAGAAAGGGGAATTTGGCTTGGAAAAAGAAGGCTGAGTGAGATAAACAGGCCCTTCTGGGGCTGAGAGAAGTCTGCAGAGGGCCTCTTGGGGAGTCACACTAGAAATGGCCATGAACCAGCCATGTGACCTTTCTGGACCTTGGCTCCCCATCTATGAAATGGGAGCATTGAGCTGGCTGATCCCTGAGACCCCTTGGATGTCTGAGTTTCTGGAGGCCTGTGACCCATGAAGTGACTGGAATATTTTGGGCATGCTAGGTGCTTTGGGGGACAAGATGGGAGACAGCATGGACCCTGGTCTCAGCGACCTTACTGTCCAGCTAGAGGCACAACACAAAATCTAATTCAAGAATCATTGTTCAAGAATTATACAAAAGGGGCGCCTGGGTGGCTCAGTGGGTTAAAGCCTCTGCCTTCGGCTCAGGTTATGATCTCAGGGTCCTGGGATCGAGGCCCCATCGGGCTCTTTGCTCAGCAGGGAGCCTGCTTCCTCCTCTCTCTCTCTCTGCCTGCCTCTCTGCCTACTTGTGATCTCTCTCTCTGTCAAATAAATAAATAAAATCTTTAAAAAAGAGAGAATTATATGAAAGAAGAGTATAGAATTTCGATCACGGAGACACAAACAAGTGTACTTGAACTTGATCTTGACCCAGGTGGCAGGAGCAGGACTCCTGACTCCAGAGGCTCCAAGGAAGGCCCGAGCTTCTCCTGAGCCAGGGATGGGCCCCAGCACAAAGCAGGGGCCCAGCGAGCACCCACGAGGGACCTTAGATCTGACCAAGCTCTGCCCAGGAATACGCTGGGGAAAGGGCCGCACGTGCAGGAGGGCCTGGGACCCTCACTGTGGGAGGGTTGAGGGAGGGACTGGCTGTAAGGTCAGGAGGCAGGAAAGGTCAGTGGACTCGGGGAGGGGAAGCAGGGAGGGTGCCGGTAGCCCTGAGGCCTGGATTTAGGAGCTAGGACAGCGCTGGCTCACGCCTGCTGGCCCCTTACCACGAACCCACAGTCGCTGTGGCAAGTGAGCTCCCTGCATATCTGGTCATTTCCCGTAACAACACTGCGCTGTGAGCTGAGGGTAAGTCACGTGCCAGGAGGTGGAGGGAGTGAGATGTGAACTCAGGTGGTGGGCTCCCTGGCAGTGGGGCCCCGTGAGCAGAGGTGAAGAGGGTTGGAAGAAAGCAGGGCAGGGGCTGAGTGAGGTGGCGCTTGAGGCCACTACGGCTGTAGAGGCTCATCAGGGAGGGCTCTCTGGAACAGGTGCCCTGGAACTGATATGGAGGTCTGGAAGCGCTCACTGGAGAGGAGTAGCAGGGAGGGAAGTGGTTGGTGCAAAGGTGTGCATGTGGGAATGGGGCATGGTGTGAAGGCGGGGAGGGGACCCATGAGCGTGGCCAGGACAGTCCAAAGCAGACCCGATCGGCGTGCTGGGCCCTTTGCTTGTGTCTGGAGGTCCCGTCTGGTTGGCCTGTCCAGTCTCTCAGCAATCTGATTCAACCTCAGCCTGATCAAGCTGCTCCCTGTGCAGGAAGCCCCATGGCTCCCCACTGTCTGAGCACAAAGGCCCAGGACTACCCCTTCGGGGATGGAAGTATCAAGACCTCTCCAGCACCAAGCCCCGCTTAGTGGCCCTTCCCTTCCAGTCCCTTGGCCACCAGCACAGCGATGGGCAGAAGGGGTGCCCATGTCTATCCAGGTGACAGAGCTCTTGCTGATGCCCGGTTGGACAGTGAGCTCAAGAACAGCCACTGCTCTTTCTTTGGGCACATGTCCCTCATCCCTCGAGCCCAGCGCAGGTGGGGGAGCCAGAGCGCTGGGGCTTGAATCCCTTGGATCTG